>JBBPMS010000337.1:0-21905 GCA_038090435.1 Phylloporus scabripes | reverse complement strand
CCAAGGACTATTGTCCAGGGCAGTTGATAGTCAAGTTCTATTAAAACAACTCTTGAATACTAGCCTGGAGGGGCGTAGTAGTCTCAAGTCACTTCAATAGAAAGAAAGGAAAAAGAGTTGCCACTCAATCCACAAATGCTAGGCATAATGGTAGAGAGGCTGAGTGGAGTGCTCAAGGGAAAACACCAAGAAAACTTGACTAGAGTTCTCTGGTCAGCTCTTGGGTCTTTATATACTACTCTAAAGTTTGTACATGTTTGTACTGAATCTACTGATAAGTGTTTATGTATGATAAGTAGAGTTCCATGTGATTCCAGCAAGGCTGTGTGCACAGATATTGTGTATAGCTAAGCAGTGCCTTGCATAGCCAAAGACATGAATCAGGTGAGGCTGAGATCTGGAGGCAATGGGGCATAGCCAGATAAGATCTGAAGGCAGTGGAGAGGTAGTGGGGCATAGCCTCAGAGCTTAGCCATGCACAGGTGAGCATAGCCTCCTATCTTTGACTCACTATGACTCAAGTGGGATGGATATGATTGAAAGATAACAAGAATAGCCAACCACAACATTGAAGTAATTTGAATAGTGTGGCAGCACATGGCTGAGGGTAGCAGCTGATGACTGTCTTGGATGACAAGTTCAGCTAATGCCATCAGGTTTGAAGAATGAGGATGTAATTGTAATTAGTCAACAAGGAAATGAGAAACTGAGGACTTAGCGTTGATACGCTATATTGATAATGTCATGTGATGCGAAAAGATAAGATAAAAGGGTGCAAAAAGATACTGTTTGTAACACTTTCCACCACCCACTTACACTTTGGCTCTATTTGTTCATGCTCCTGAGTTATATAACACATTCTTCAAAATCTCAAAACATTGACTCAATTTTAAAAGTCACTGTATATACAGTATATAGTAAAAGTAGTATATATGTAAGACCAAGGACCCAGCTGGACAACCTTCAGTCTTGTTCTTCTTGTAGTTCTACCTCTAAGCCAGTCTCTCACATTCCAAAGTTTATGCAATCTAGTATAACCTAACAGGTTCTAGTGGCTTAGGATTGTTTCATTAAAACCAGACTTTTTCATTGTTATCTTGCACTCCTGCCACATTAGCATTCTAAGAAGTTATTTCCTTTGTTCAATGCCTTCCATAATAGTGTCAAAGTATATCTCTTCACTTCACAGGTATATGCCAGTCCTTCCTTGACCATTAGAACCCAATAAGCAGTTTATCTCAGTATGCTGCCCACAAGTTTATTGGGCCAGTCTAGATTTCATACCCTATTGAGAAACCTCCTAGGCCAAAGGTTACAAGAAGCATATTATTGTGGTTCTTGCCCTTACCACAATCAAGTTTGTTTTCACTTGCAATATAGTTTTTGAATCTTTTAGATTGAAAGTTAGATTTAGATTTACTACACACAATGCCAGAAGCTCCCATTGCACCAATACTCAATGCTGCTGTCTCCACCTTTATAAGGTTGAAAACCTGAACACCTTACCCCTCAGGCCTATTAAGTCCATTTCATCTCCTACTCTACAGTGACTCCTAAAACTGTTCCAATGTTTAACCTAGATGCAGCACACAAAGCACACTGCAAACACCTGTGGGAATTTCGCTTAGTCATAGTAAGATAAATAGTAGTACACACTCAGGGCTACCTGCTGGTACCTGGATTTGACCTACAGACAGGCAAGATATGTCCATTTTAAAATACTTACTATATTGAAACAGTTTTGAGACTTTCACTATGAATAATAGGATCTTGATGAAATAAGTAGATAGTTGCTATTGTTGAGTGTCACAAACAAAGATATACATATAAACATTATGTCTGAGTCTAAAAACATTCCCACACTTCTTGACTTTCAACCTTTATCATCATGCAATCTTTTTCTGCCACTCAAAAGAACACTATACTTTCTCAACTTGATACTGGCCATTCTATCTGCTCTATTGCCTCTAGCACAGGTGTTGGCATTGCTACCATCTCTAGGCTTCATTCTACAGTGACTCCAAAGAGCATTCCAATCCCTAACCTCAAACTAGGGCATGAAGCACCTTGCAATCACCTGTGGGAATTTTGCTTAGCTTTGGTAGAGAAGAATAATGTACAAACTCTTGGCTACATATTATGTCACTGGGTCATGTGACCCAGCTCAGGGGCTATTGAGATACACCACTTTTAAAACAGCAATACCACTGGAACAGTTTTTGGACTTTAATAATGATATGGGTATTTGGTATATATCAGTACTTGGTATATCCACTTTTTGCCTTAATCACTGCCTGAACCCTCCTTGGCATGCTTTCAATCAACTTCTAACACTCCTCAGCTGGTATTCCCTCCCATATCTCTTAAATCCTATCCCATAACTGATAAATTCCATTAGAAGGGTTTTCATACTTTGCTAGCCTTCTCTTGAGGCAACCCCAGAGATGCTCAATAGGGTTGAGGTCAGGAGACTGTGCAGGCCATACCATAGTCTCAAAATCCTGCTTTTCCAGCCATGCCTTTACCTTTTTACAGATATGCTTGGGATCATTGTCCTACTGAAAAATGATATCAGATGAATTGAGATCATGATACTACAGAGTATTTAGCAGCTTATCCTTTAAAATTTGAAGGTAAAGATTCCCATTCATCCTACCATCAATCTTAGCAGCATAGCCAACTCCCTGCCAAGTCATACAACCCCATACCATCACAGAACCTCCATCAAACTTGACTATACCTTGTATCAGCCTGTCACTAAGTCCCTCACCTGGCTTTTTCCAAGCCCATTTGCACCCATCTGATCCTAGGCAATTGATTTTGGTCTCATCAGACCATATAACCTTCTTCCAGTCCTCAATAGTCTAATCCTTGTGAGCAATGGCAAATTGCAATGCCTAGCAAAGAGTAGAGGGTGTTTGGACTTAACTATAGCTTTCATCCCAGATTTTTTCAAGTAGAGGCAGATGGTGTTGGAATGGAGAGACTGGTTGGTGATGGTTGAGAGTGTTTTGGTCACTTGGACAGCATTCTCAGCCTTCTAAGATAAGATAAGATAAAGAGCATGGTAGATATTAGCAAGGGAAAGCTTTGATGAATGTCCTCCAATAGACTTTTGGAGGTTAGAACACTTCTTAGAATGAAGCCTGGATATGGTGGCAATGCCCACACCAGTACTGGATGCAATGGAGCAGAGGGAGTGACCAAAATCAAGCTGAGAGAGAATGGTATTCTGCTGAGTAATATAGAGTGATCACATGATGATAGTGGTAAAGGAACAAGCGTGGGAATGTTTTAAAACTCAGATATCATGTTTAAATGTATATCTTTATTTGTATAACCAAACAAGACCAAATAAAGTCATGTTTGATTGAGATTCTGAATCTTATAATAAAAGTCCAAAAACTGTTCTAATGGTATTGCTGTTTTAAAAGTGGTATATCTCAATAGCTCTTGAGCTGGGTCACATGACAATATGTAGCCAAGAGTTTATACATTATTTTTCTCTACCAAAGCTAAGTAAAATTCCCACAGGTGATTGCAGGGCGCTTTGTGCCCTGATTTGGGGTTAGGGATTGGAACACTTTTTGGAGTTACTATAAGGAACATTCTGAGCTTCAAAAGTCTGTTGGAGGCCATCCATCAAAGCTTTTCTCTGTTAATATCCATCATACTATACATTTTATCACAAGTAACAAGGCAGAGAATGCTGTTCAAGTAACCAAAGCTTTCTCTACTATCACCAACCAGCCTCTTCATCCCAATACAGTCCACTGTTACTTGAAAAAAGTTGGTATGTGTTGTGCAAAGTGTTTTCTTTTGAGAGACCATCAGGCAATACTCACAAAGAGACTAACGTTTAAGGGTTTCTGAGAAGATAAGGATGAAGGATTGAGCAAAGACAAAGACTAAGGATGATAACCCTTTTAGAAGTCTTCTAAGATGAGGACTCAAAAATCAATGCTTGTATTGTATAGATCAAGAATAGAGATACATGCACCTAAGTATGGAGTTTATATATCTATGTAACTAGTATGTGCATGGACCAATAGACAAAAAGGGAAAAGAATAGTATTGAAGGCAATAGAATGTGGAGTGAAGTCACTGTCATGAGAAGAAATTAAAGAAAGAGACAAATAAGGCAATCAGACATAGGACCTAGTAAAATAAGATAAGCTGAAGTAAAAGAGGCTGCCTGTCTTGTCCAAGTTGTTCAAATAGAACAAGTTAAAAGCAAGGTGACTTGAAAGGAAACAAAGTGGATTGTAACAGTATGAAGGCTATGGTCAAGTCCAAATGCCCTCTACTCTCTGTCAAGCATTGCAAGGCTTGGTTAGACTTTGCATATGCACACAAGAACTGGACTCTGGAGGACTGGAAGCAAGTAGTATGGTCTGATAAAACCAAAATCAATCACCTTGGGTCAGATGGCCACAAATGGGCATGGAAAAGGCCAGGAGAAGAGTTTAGTGACAGGTTAGTAGAAGGGACTTTTAAGTTTGAAGGAGGTTCTTTGATGATGTGGGGCTATATGACTTGTGATAGGATTGGTTATGCTATCAAGATTGATGATAGGATGGATGGAGACCCTTACCTTCAAATTTTGAAGAATGAACTCCAAAATACCCTTGAATTCTATAATCTCAATCCTTCTGATATCATCTTTTAGCAAGACAATGATCTTAAGCATACTTGCAAGAAGGTCAAGGAATAGCTAGGAGACCAGGAATTTAGGACCATAATATGGCCTGCACAATCTCCTGACCTCAATCTCATAGAACATATCTGGCTTCACCTCAAAAGAAGGCTGGCAGATTATGAGATGCCTGCTAAGGATATGAATGAGTTATAGACAAGGACTCAAGCAGAATAAGTGAAAATACCAGCAAAGGTGTGTCAAGGATTGGTTGAGAGCATTCCTACAGGTGTTTGCAGCATGCTTTGTATATTGTATCTAGGTTAAACATTGGAACAGTTTTGGAAGTCACTATATATGATGCATAAGAGATATGAGGATCCCTAGAGAGAAGTAACTGATGAGGATGTTGTTGTCCTCAATACTTGTAAAAGCTACATGGTTTTTGAATTCCATAATGTATATGATAAGAAAAGGTGACCAAGTATCATTCTTCTTATGGGTCATGCAAGTGATGGAAAGCCAGGTGATGGCATTTCCAATAGTATCTTGATGTATGAACACAGCTTCAAAGTCTTTAATCAACTTCACAAATGTTCGGAGGGAGATGGTCAAGCCAGAGATGCATTTCTAGCTGAAGGTGTTGGCTCAAGTGGCTACAGATCCTTTGATCATATATAAAAAGACAAAGGTGATTTTCTTCTTTTCCTTATTGTAGATTTCTTTGTTCACAAGAAGATAGAAGCAGATAAAGTTTAGCCATTGGATCACAGTTTCATATGATCTATCAAAGTGATCAGGAGCACCAATCTGAAGTTTAGAGGATTTTGACAAAATAGATATGAGGATAACTGTTACAAATACCACTTTTTCACCATCTTATCTTATCTTTTCGAATCACGTGACATAACCACATGACATTATCAATGCATCATTTCATTGCTAAGTTCCTGCTTTTCCATTTTCTTGTTGACTAATTACGGTTATACCATCATTCTTCGAACCCGACGGCATCAGCTGGACTTGTCATCATGGACAGTCATCAGCCGCTCCCCTCGGTCTTATGCTGCCACACTATTCAAATTCACTTCAAGTTGTGGTCAGCTATTATTGTTATCATCCAATCACATTCTCCCCATTCGAGTCATTGTGAGTCAGAGATAAGGAGGCTATGCATACCAGTGCATGGCTAAGCTCCAAGGCTACACTCCACTGCCTTATTACTGCCTATGGATCTTATCCGGCCATGCCTCATCGCCTTCGGAACTCCACCTCATCTGACACACACCTTTGGCTATGCAAGGCTATGCATGGCTATATGCAGACCTATGCACATAGCCTAGATAAGGAATCACATGCTAGGATAATTACCATATTTAGTTACCATCAGTACAAACATGTACAAATAGATAGAGGGTATATAAACCCCAAGCGAACGGCTGGCATCCCCAGTCAAGTTCTCTTGGTTTTTCCCCTTGAGCACTCTACTCAGCCCCTCTACCGTTACGCCTTAGCGCTTGCGGACTGAGCAGTACCTCTTTTCTCTTCTCTTCTAAGGTTACAATCTAAGCCTACTATGCCTTTCCAGGCTAGTAGTCAAGGGTTGTTTCATTAGAACTTGACTGTACAACTGCCCTGGACAACGGTCCTTGGCGACGACCAAGCAAACACAAAGAACTTCTAAAGGGTATCAGTGCATATCTAAGACCAGTGTCCAATTCTGATCCACGCTAGGCAGTGACGAGTAGGAAGAACTACCGCTTCTTAGGAGTTCTCACTTGCTTACATACCTGCTTAAGTGACTTCATCAGGGGTACAAGTCTACAACTGGGACTACCGAGCAGAGGAGTTCCTAGAAGAGCTTTTTGATGAGCTCAAGCAAGCAAGAGCCGAGGAAGAAAGAGCGAAGGGATTAGCAAGGAGGTTATTAGCATCCCAGTCCCCCTCATCTTCGGTCAACAACCTTATCCCAGTCAGTCCAGACACATGGAAGAAAAACTTCTTCCACCCATTAGTACCATTCTATATCGCCAAGGCCAAACTCCCAGAGGAGTATTGGGAAGGGATCATAGAAGAGAAAGAAGAGAAAGAAGAGGTTAAGAAAGAGGAGGAAATTCCCTTGCCTCGCCTTCTTTTTAGAGATCTGAAATATGAGGACGAGGAGTCTCTTTGTGACTAGCACTTTGTCACTCCTTCCTCCGCTCCTGTCGCACCTCCACCACCACCGGTAGGAGTGGTCAGGAGAGCATGCCGTCATAAACAAAAGAAAGTCTACAAAAGAAACGAAAGTCATACACAGTCAGACAACGGTCAGCCATATTTTAGATCACAAGAATACTTAGTGTTATGATTTGTTTTTCTTTTACTTTGAACGAACTCTGTTTCCTTTCGCGATGACCTAATCCTACCACATGACTCTACTATCACTTGCTTAGTCATCGCTCACTCCTCCATAGTTCCAGCCGAGTCCATCGGCTTCGATGACTCGTTCTCACTTAGTCATCCTTTCTACCATGTTCTTTGACTTTCCACAACCGACCCTAAACCTGTTGGCCCTAAACCCATTACAGGAGTATATATATCTCCTCTCGTTCTCATGTATTCCTTATGCTTGATCTCCCTTCTTGTACCTCGACTGCCACTTGTTATCGAGTACAATCAATCAAGCACCCGTTTTCCCTTCTCTCGTCCCTTGCCTCTTTGATGGTTCGGTTACTACCTAAAGCGACCTCTTCTCGTAAACCCTTGTACCTTGTCACCTCCCTTGTGGACCTTCAATCCCAAGGACCTTGGCAGCCTTCCTCGTTGTCTATTGAACACGAGGACCTTGGCACTTCGGCACATTCGTGTGGCCATACTTGACCTTGACACTGCGGCACATTTGTATGGCCGTACCTTGACACCCCAGCGCATCTCAGTGGCCAACCCCTTGACCCTGTCACGTTTTTGTGACTGAACCTTTGACCCCGTGACACATTGAAGGGCTATGACCGACTCTACCTGAGCCAGTCGTAACACTTAGCCTTGCAGAAAAAATATCTGTTTGTATGAGCATCTTCCTGCAGATCTTTTATACATTGGTTGCAGTCTTTCTGATCACTTGGGTGGTGCCACGCCAACAAACGTTTGAATTCAAGGCAAGTCTTAAGAACAAGACCCTTACTATCTCACTCGAACAAGGGACTAAGACCAGCAGTTGGGAGAACACTGACTGGGAAGAAACAGAGGATGACTTATCATCTGAGTCTTGGTGTGACTGGTTGAAGGAACAACTCTCATTTGAGCAGATCCAAGAAGTTGCAGTGCGACTCTTCGCATTCCATCTCACCAAACAAATGTGAGTAGCAGAGTCAGAAGCAGCATCAGAAGCTACTCTTATTGATCAGATCCCAGTTGAAGACACCTTTCCAGTATTTGCAGCAGCTGCCTGGGCAGAAGATCTTGCTGACAAACTTTGAATGATGGCTATGAACATCTCCCAAGCAGAATGGGCACAACTACTCAAGGCATATAACAACTTGAACGCAATTGTCATACAGCAAGGACAGACTATCGCAAATCTAGGTTTGCAGAGAGATCAGTTGGGGGAAGCGCTTCGGTGTGCCAACGAGCAGTTAACAGAAAACACCGAAAAAACACAGGAAACGGATCAGCGCACGAGGGAATTGTTAGGACTTCACCAATGGACAAGAGTCAGCATAGGAGTGGGATGACCAGAAACATCTGGGACATCCAAGGTCGAATTTTCACAAATCCCGGGAGTTATGACAGATCTCCCAGCAAATTTGAAAACTGGTGAATCAAGATCCAGTCCTAGCTCAATTGCAACCTGAAGCAATTCACCATCTATGTTGAAGATCCCTTAGCAGAAGATGGGTCGAAGATCTGGATGCCGGAGCCCAAGTCGAGGGCATATGCCATCCTATCCAGATTGAAAAGCCACAAAGGATCTTTCTTTGCCGAGAGAGAACTTAGAAGGTTAGCCGATGGAACTTCCACACTAATGACCTGGGTAGCAATTCAAGCCGAGATTGTCGGTCTATTTCAACCAATGCATCAGAAAGATTGGGCAAAGAAGTAGCTCAATACTTTCAAACAACAAGGATTGTCCATTGATGGCTATATTAGTCAATGGCTATCCCTATATGCTAAAGCAGATATCGGTTTGCAGATGGAAATCTGGAATCTGGAGAATGTAGTTAATGACAATATCTGGGAAGAGTTATTCAAAGGGAGACGTCGCGACATGGTTGATGAAACCCTTCTGGAAATCCAGATGATCGGTTGGCAGATCAAATTGTATAAGATGTTCAAGAAGCGAGACACATTCGAAAAGAAATGGACGCCACACAGAGAGATACAGGCTATGACTCCACAGAAAGGCAAACAGCAGTGTTTCAACTGCAACAGCAAAGAGCATATTGCTCAATTTTGCCCCAAGTCCAAGATCTCGTACAACAAATGCAAATTCCTTGGAGGGAATCATAAGGAGACATGTAGCAAAGCCAAAAGGGCTCGTGCTACCACAGATGATATAAATGACAGACAGCTCAGAGCCGTCCAAGGCATAGACTACAAAGGTATGAAGGCATATTTCTACGATCTCAAGGGGATGGAGTCAGGAAAAGAGCACATGGATTAAAAGATCAAGGCTTTCAATCTGCTAACAAACTAACTAGCACAGATAATGTATTAGGTATATGGTTGGGGGCGTCTTCGAAAGAAGCACGGCCGAAACCTCAATCAGTGCTTAATTACCCTTTGCAAGAAAATTCTCAAATCCCTGACCAATTACAAGGTAATCAGACATTGAAAGTGAGGCTAACATCTCCAATAGGGAAAGTCCCTACTAGGGGATCAGAGAAAGCTGCAGGATACGACCTATATGCAGCCAAGGAATATATTATTCCAGCACATGGGAAGGGGTTAATTGACACTGGCATAGCTATAGCATTGCTCCATGCCACATATGGAAGGATCATGCCATGGAGTGGGCTAGCCAGCAAGTTCATGATTGACATTGGAGCAAGAGTTATTGATGAAGATTATCAAGGGACGATCAAAGTTCTACTGCTTAATCATAGAGAGAATCCATTCTCTGTAGAAATGGGAGACCAAATTGCCCAGCTCATCATAGAGCATATTCTCACCCCAGAAGTACAATTGGTACTCACCCTCGATGAGACGCAACGAGGAATCCAAGGGTTCGGCTCCACAGATCAGAACATCCCTCACTTTGTGCAATCCACGATAGTAGAGAAGGAAGTGTTGTTGGAAACTCAGGTGTTGCACCCGCACACAAAAACCCTTCTCCCTGTACAAGCACTACTAGACAGTGGAGCAAACGAGGTTTTCATTGACGAAGCTTGGTGCAAACAGCATCAAATACCGATAAGGAAACTCTGACAAACATTTGCCATTTACAATGTAGATGGAATGCAGAATCACAACGGTGATATCACATATGCTGTGGACTTAGTAATGGATTACCAAGGTCACAGAGAGAAGGTCACAGCTGAAGTGACCAATCTAGGAAAAAACCAGATGGTATTAGGGTACACCTGGTCACAACCCAACCATTGATTGGAAGACAGGAAAAGTTAGGATGATGGGATGCCCCGAGTCCTGCAGAAAATTAAAAAACAGAGTCATGGTGGAGAAAGAAGTGGAGAAGGATATTCTCTCCAATCTCACAGAAATAGAGGATGATGACGACGATGAGGATTACAGTTCCAAGGAAGGGACAGTGGAATATGTAAGGACAGTGGAGAAACCGAAGGTAACCCAGATGCCAAAGAAGCTGGTTCCACCCCAGTTTCATCAATATTTGAAAACATTTACACCGAAAGACTTCGAACATATGCCCCTAAGAAAACCATGGGATCATGCAATCGATCTGAAGGAGTCCTTCAAGCCCAAGAAGGAACAGTTAATCCCCCTCTCACCAGACAAACAAGAAGAAGTATCAGCGTACCTGGACAAACAGTTGTACAAAGGATACATACGTCCGTCCAAATCACTGCAAACATTTCCAATATTCTTTATACCCAAGAAAGAAGGCAAGAAGAGGATGGTAACCGACTATTGGTACCTCAACAAGCACACAGTAAAGAACAACTACCCGTTACCATTGATATCACAACTCATAGATCAGCTCAAGAGAGCTAAGCTGTTTACTAAGATGGATCTATGCACCGGCTATAACAATGTACGCACCAAAGAAGGAGACAAATGGAAGGCAGCTTTTGTATGTTTCAAAGGAGCCTTTGAACCACTTGTGATGTTCTTTGGACTCACCAATTCCCCAGCAACATACCAAACGATGATGAACGAAATCTTTGCAGACATGAGCTACTGCATGGTCATCTACATCAATAGTATTCTAGTATTCACTAAGACCACAGACCGGCAGGAACATAACAAGATAGTACTGGAGGTGCTACAATGTCTAGAGGAAAATGATCTGTACCTACAACCTGAAAAATGCACATTTGGAGTCGAGGAAGTGGACTTCTTAGGAATGATTGTTGGCAAAGATCAGATTCAAATGGATATGAAGAAGGTTCAAGCAATCATGCAATGGCCAGCCCCTACCAACGTAAAAGAAGTACGAAGCTTCCTTGGACTAGCTAATTTCTACAGGCACTTTATAAATGGATATGCACAGATTGCTCGACCACTCAACGATCTCACTAAGAAGGATGTCCCTTTCCAATGGGGAGAGTCCTAGCAGAAAGCTTTCGATACACTCAAAAACCAATTCACGAATGCGCCGATCTTGGCGTTCCCTGACAATGGTTGTCAGTTCTGTCTCGAAACCGATGCATCAGACTACGCTATGGGTGCCATTCTATTCCTACTCAAGAATAACATACAGAAGTGGCACCCAGTAGCATATGCTTCACATTCCATGACATCAGAGGAAAGAAATTATCCAATCACAGACAAGGAAATGCTTAGTGTCATCAGAGCCCTAGAAGATTGGTGACACTATCTAGAGGGAACTAAACATCAATTCGAAATCTGGAACAACCATGTGAATCTCCAATGGTTCATGAAGAACCAGAACCTATCAAGGAGACAAGCGTGCTGGGCACAGTATCTGTCCAGATTTGACTTCAAATGGGTACATAAAGCAGGAGCTACAATGGGAAAGGCAGACGCCTTATCTAGAAGGGAGGATCATGCAGAAGGTGTGGACACAGACAATCAGGAAATTACAGTTATCTCTCCAGAACAAATCCGAACTGCCATCGTCATCTTATCGGAAGGCGATCACATATGAAGAGAAGTGGAGAAGTTGTTGAATACAAAGTTGGAGGTCACTATCCAGGATTGGATTACGAAATGGGAGTTGTCACTGGACGACCAACTGCTATGGAAGGAGGGAAGGTTGTTTATACCACCAAACAAAGAATTGAGCATGAAGATTATCTGGCAACACCATGACATGCCAAGTGCCGGACATGTAGATTATGACAAAACACTAGAGCTCATTCGCCAACAGTACTTTTGGCCTGAGATGGCCAAGGAGGTCAAGGAGTATGTGCAGCGATGTGATTGCTGCGCATGATTCAAAGGAAGCAATCAGAAACCACCAGGCAAACTCTCGCTGCTTGGTATCCTGGACAGTCCATGGCTGGACGTTACCACAGACTTCATTACCAATCTACCAGCCTCGCAAGGGTATGACTCTATTCTAGTCATAGTGGACAGGTTTTCGAAAGAAGTCGTGTTTGTGTCTTGCCACAAAATGATTACAGCATTACATACAGCACTGCTCTATCTCGCCAATGTATGGGTACATTATGACATCCCTCACACTATCACCTCTGATTGAGGGCCACAATTCGCATCTCATGTGATGACCAATCTATGTAAAAAATTGGGAATCAAGCCCAAACTGTCAACAGCACATCATCCACAGACTGATGGACAAATGGAACGGGTAAACAGAGACTTACAACAGTTCTTACAATTGTTCATGGCGGAACGACAACATGATTGGGTAAATTGGTTACCCATTGCACAATTCTCCCATAACAACCAAATACATTCCGCAACAAAGAAGTCTCCTTTCGCATTGAATCGCAGCTACCTACCATGCATGGGCACTGAGCCAGGAATTTCAAAGGCCCCTGTGGCCAGCAAATTCACAGAAGAAATGAAATTAGCACTTCACAAAGCGCAAGAAAATCTACAAAAAGCACAAAAACATATGTCCAAATAAGCCAACAAACATCAATCAGATGCATCACATTATGTGGTAGGCTCCAAAGTTTGGCTTGCTACAAACAATCTACATCTCCCACATGCATCGAAGAAGTTGTTGGAAAAGTGGCTCGGTCCATACGAGGTAACGGCTGTACTCAACAATGCGGTCACCCTGAGGTTGCTGAAATCTATGAGAATTCACCCTATGGTTAACATCACTCGTATTAAGCCATACAAGGAGTGGCTACCCGGGCAGTTCATCACAGCACCAGGACCCGCTCATGTGACTGAAGATCGTGAGGAAGAATATGAAGTAGATTTCATTGTGAATTCATGTCTGAAACGCAACCGAATGGAATACCTGGTCCATTGGAAAAGGTACAATAAGGATGAGCAAACCTGGGAACCGGTATCCAATTTAGCCCATGTGAAAGACATCATAGTGGACTTCCATCGCAAACATCCATCTGCACCACATCGGTTACACATGGCAAAAGACACCTTTGACTCACTATTCTCAAGTTATGAAAACTTCACCACACAGTCAGCACCCTTTGATTGCCTGGAAGTCGATCCTTAGAGAGGAGGTAGTGTTACAAACGCCACTTTTTTGCCATCTTATCTTATCTTTTTGAATCATGTGACATGACCACATGATGTTATCAACTCATCGTTTCATCGCTAAGTCTCTATTCCTCTATTCCCTTGTTGACTAATTACGGTTACATCATCATTCTTCACACCCAATGGCATTGGCTGGACTTGTCATCATGGACAGTCATCAGCTGCTCCCCTCAGCCATGTGCTGCCACACTATTCAAATTCACTTCAAGTTGTGGTTGGCTATTATTGTTATCTTTCAATCATATTCTTCCCATTTGAGTCACAGTAAGTCAGAGATAAGGAGGCGATGCATACCAGTGCATGGCTAAGCTCTGAGGCTACACCCCACTGCCTCATCACCGCCTATGGATCTTATCTGGCTATGCCTCATCGCCTTTGGAACTCTGCCTCACCTGACACATGCCTTTGGCTACACAAGGCTCTGCACAGCTATGCGCAGACCTGTGCACACAGCCTAGATAAGGAATCACATGCCAGGATAGTTACCATATTTAGTTATCATCAGTACAAACATGTACAAATAGATAGAGGGTATATAAACCCCAAGCGAATGGCTGGCATCCCCAGTCAAGTTCTCTTGGTTTTTCCTCTTGAGCACTCCACTCAACCTCTCTACTGTTACACCTTAGCGCTTGCGGACTGAGCGGCAGCTCTTTTCTCTTCTCTTCTAAGGTTATGATCTAAGCCTACTATGCCCTTTCAGGCTAGTAGTCAAGGGTTGTTTCAGTAACAGTGGAATAAGAGTTGACTAGTGATTGTGATGACAATAGTACTGTAGGCATTACAAGGGTGATGGGAATGATAGGGGTGACCACATAGTCATCTGAGGAGATATTAACACTGAGATCTAACCAAACAAAGTCAGCAAAGATATCAGCAAAGAATTGCTGATTGAAGGTTGCAGTTGGTTCATCAGAGTCAATAGATAGATACTCTTTGGTTGAGAAATCCAAGAAGTTAGGTTGCACACTTTCATACCAACTGGAAGTGTTACAAAGAAATAAAATATCAGAGACCTACAACAATGGTAGTCTTAAGAAGAGGAAACTTGAGCTTTTGTTACAACTGGCTTGGGTAGAGTCGGTCATAGCCTCAGATGAGTATGTGTATTGTATCACATGACCAACATGGGAATGAAGGACAAGGTGATGTGTTGTAACAAAGATTTGTCAAACACAAGGTGAACTAAGGCATTAAAGTCTAATGCCTATGATAAGATTCTGCCAAGGCCCAAGGATCTAATGCCACAAGGGAGGCATACAAGGTTACTTCTGCTTTATGGGTAGCAGTAGGACCACAAGGAATGAAGAGAGCTATTTCAAGGCAGCAGCAAGGCCTATAGTATAACAGAAACAAGGATGCAAGAAGAAAAAGAGGCTTGACTTAGTAACTATAAATGATGTGACACACTAAGGAGATCAAGCTTGAAAGGAATCTACCAAGAGGTATCATAGGGTTTATATACAGGTCTCCCTTGTTCAGGGCAGATGTGAGATAGCAAAAGATGAGTCAAGAGATAGAATGTTAGAATATTAGGAAAGATAATACATAAGTAAGCAAGAACAAGTCATCAAGCAATGACCTTGGCTAAAAACATAAGTATGGAGGAATAAGTGATTATGAAGCAAGTGAGGAGTCACATGATAGGTCAGATGACAAGAAATGATGATGAGTAATCATGGTAAAGAAAAAGTAGTCCAGAAGAAAAGCAAATCATAACAAATAAAAAAGGTATTGACCAGCTCAATTGGCCTTCAAATAGTCCCAATACGAACATTATGGAACATCTATGGGTATACATACTGTATTTGGAACATTGTATATGCAGTCACATGCCATTTCCAAGGATTTCAAAATACAAGGATATCTGAATGTGAAGGAACAAAGGAAAATAAGCTTAGTGGAAATACTCACTAGGCTATAGAGCAATGGTCAAAAGTCAAGAGTCTTCTAGTCCTTCCTTGGTAGAAGTAGAGATGGAAACAAAATGATGATAACTTGTTAGATGACAAAGTACATGGGAAGCCCTCTATATATGCCTTGGAAATACTTGTTTGTACATGTTGTTTCTTAACTACATCATAGATAAGGAGATAAGAAACAACCAATGGCTGAAGAGATGCAAGGAATAGCCAATGGTATAAAGGATGTAGAATAATAGCATAAATAGCTCATATCTACAACCAATTATAAACAATATAGTTATCAACCAATAGCAAAACATGAGCAATGTGATCAGTCATCCAAATGAAGTGTCACATGATGAATTAATAATAAAGGATGACTGATGAAAATAATTGGATCTAATCATAATAAGATTAGATTAGATTAGATGAGAAAATCAATTATTTCAACAAAGGAATCTTGGTGAGCTATGAAAGGCATTCATTAGGAAAAAGGCAAATGTCTAAAGCTGACTAAAAACTAACTAAATTGAACTTAGTGGCTAACACTGACTAATGACAGCTTTGCTGCAAAGCTGCATTAGCCAGTTAGCCAGCGCTTAGTGTCTTGCTGTTGCAGTCTGTTGCCTTCATTACCTTGTACAGCTGCCCATGTGCACTCTTGCCCTTCTACCATGCACACACACACACCTTCATGGATCCTTGTCCTTATTCTGACCTCCACCCAGGGCATGGTTCTGATGCAGATGGGCCATCACCTGTGATAACTTGTGCTCACACCTCTCATGTGTAATCCACTATATACTTGAGTTTTTATTTCAGTACACAACACAAGAGGAATACAGCAGTCCCACTGCCACCCGTCCACATCACCCAATACAGTCAGTGTGGGTGATGTCACAATGACAACTTGCTTGATACACTGATGGCACAGTTGGGCAAGGATGAGGGCAGGGTCTCAGCAATGACACATGTACCACTGCACCCATACCACCTGATGCCAGACACCATGATAACAATAATGATAGCATAATGCTGTTGATTCAACGTGATCAATAACATGTGGATAATGTGTGCACCATTGCACACATGAAGCTTGTTTGGTGCCCCCACCTGCCATTTGTATAGTAGAAATGTATCTAGTTCATAGATATACCATTGGTGACAAAAAAAACTACATTGTGTGATAGTAGTGGCTTGTATGAGTATAGGTATAGTGCTCAATCCAGTGGCCAATTGGGTAACTCAGCTTTGCAGCTAAGCAAAGCTGTGATTAGTTGGCATTAGCTGCTAAGTTCAATTTAGTCAGTTTTTAGTCAGCTTTAGACATTTGCCTTTTTCCTGATGTGATATAAAAAATGAATTGCACAGTACTTTTCAAATAATACATAGCATGGAACTCAGTATATTGTTATTTTATATTCCTATACAATTGTATCATGTTCTACAAGGTTTCAGCTCTTGAATGAGCCCCTTATCTTATAACAGCATACAGTTAATGAGCAGAGGCACATTGGACAAAAAATTATGTCATGCTGTGCATTTCCATTTTGAGTTACTATACAGTTGCAGACAATCAAAGACATCTAGTTTATGTTACAAACACTATCTTTCTCAACATCTTATCTTATCTTTTTTTCGCATCACATGACATTATCAACATAGTGTATCAACGCTAAGTTCTCAATTTCTCTTTTCCTTGTTGACTAATTACAATTACATCTTTATTATTTGCACCCAATGCCATCAACTAGACTTGTCATCCAAGACAGTCATAAGCCACTGCCCTTGGCCTTGTGCTACTACAGTATTCAAATTCATTCAAGGCTGTGGTTGGCTATTCTTGCTATCATCCAATCATATCCTCCACATCCAAGTCATAGTGAGTCAAAAATAAGGAGGCTATGCTTACCAGTGCATGGCTAAGCTCTGGCTATGCCCCATTGCCTTCAGATCTCAGCCTCACCTGATCTACACTCTTGGCTATGCAAGGCAATGCTTGGCTATGCACAACAGCTGTGCACACTGCCTCACTAGGAGTCACATCAAGTCATACTTACTATATGCAGACACTTATCAGTAGATCTAGTATAAACATGTACAAACCCCTAAGTAGTATATAAAGGCCCAAGAGTCAACCAGAGAACCTCAGTCAAGTTCTCTTGGTTTTTCCTCTCAAGCACTCCACTCAGCTCCTCTACTGTTATGCCCTAGTGCTTGCAGACTGAGTGGCCATTCCTTATTCTTTTCTCTCTAGTCAGATGATCTAAGAGTACTATGCCCCTCCAGACTAGTATTTGAGGGTTGTTTCAGTTTACTTGTCAAGTTTTCATGGCACCACAACACATCTCTGAGTAACAGAAACTATGTAATTATGGTGTTATAAGCACCTGCTATGTGATTCAACAAGCCAATTGTTCATTTTCTTTGATATGATAATTTTCCTCTCAAAAAATTTGATGCAACACAAAAAAAATCAGCAAAAATATGAAAAAGTATGCAAATGACTCCTTTCACTGGGTTATGAATAATTTCATCATGAGAAAGTTAGTCAGTGTGTGTTGGGATTGTCAAAAAAATTGTCAGAAAGAGGAACAAATTTCCACTGCTCACTAATCATCAATAACTCTCATGCCTAGTGGACATCCAAACAAAAAAAATAAAAAAATCTTGGGCTTGTGTAACCAGTACCAATTGATGCCATCAATCACAGAGTCTGTTACAATCAGCTCAGACATGGAATATTCTGCCCAAGACCAGGAAAGAGATCAAGAAGAACCTGAATCAAATGAAGTTGAATGCCTCATCATTGCATTTGATGGACTGAAGATTGATTTCAAGATGGCATATGAAGTGGAAACAAGTGAAGAGTCAGGGATTGATGAAGAGATTGAGCTAGAGATCCTTGACAATATTGAATTTGGGCAGAAACTTGCAGCAATGGTTAAGCAGGAAGATGAGAAACATTTGGATTGGATTTCATGAGTGTTGTAACGCGCAAAATACAAACATTAGTCAATATTGATGGCTATGTTACTATGAAAGTTACTCACAATATTTGCTGCAGCAACTCAAAGACCAATTGTATATATGAAAGGTTCATATGTGATGAACAAATTGAAGCATATACAGCAATGATATCAGTGCTCCTGAAAGAATCAGTCATCACTTGATAGCTTTGGCTTTAAGCCATGGACACCACCAATACATGAGCCTACCATCATGATCACAACCAATGAACCTGAAGTTATCTCCACAATGGAGTCTGGATGCCCACAATCACTCAGATCAGCCATATCACCTACATATGAACCAGAGACCACCAATCTCCTGCCAGCAACCTCACTTGAGTCTACTGGTCCTCTCACAGTGTAGTCATCAAGTCTGATTCTGGTTTGTAGGCGAACTCAGAGTACATCAGTATTGTCTGACCCATCAAACATCAAGGAGATGGAGTCAGACTCAGAGAGCTTGCTGGCTGGGAGAGATGTTGCCATTGATAAAATCAGTAAGAACTCATATGATATGGCCACTAGGCCAGAGATCAAGCATTGGGAGAATGAATTGGTTAAGGCTGTTGCAGCCTCACTGACTGGGATCCATGACTGGCAGGCACTCCAGATACAAATCCAGCCTGACCCAAAGAAGAAGCAGAAGGAATTGTCACTTTCAAAGATCAACCAACTCATGATTATATCTAATTTTGCCATACTGTCTAAAAGAAGCCAATCAAACCAAGGCTAGTGTGGAGATTGCGCAACAGTGGTATTGTAGTTCTGGCAATGCATCTTGGTTTGCTTAGTAAGTCTATGCACTTGCTCATCATCATCAAATCTTTGAGCAGCTCCCTATAGAGAAACATGGAGGTTATCAAATAGGGAGATCTCTTTTTCATAGTGAGTCCATTTAAAATCATGCATGAATGTGGTTATCAAACCTCAAGACTGGTAAGGCAACACCATGGGTACTGCAAAAGGCACTCACATCCACAATATTCCCAAAGCTAGGAATCAATCCTAAATGACCAATCAGTGAATGCACAGCATAACGATGGCTAATCAAGCTGGGCTGGAGACAAACACTGATTTGAAAAGAGGTTTACATGGATGGACATAAATGAGATGATGTGGTGAAATATCGCCAGTAGGTTTTTTTGCCAAGAATGAAAGAGTATGAGTAGCAAATAGTTCACTTCAATGGGCCTGATCTCATGCATACAGAACCAGATCTATTGCCTGGAGAAAGACCAATCAAAGCATATTTTCATGACAAGTCCTCATTCCATGCCAATGATAATTCAAGCTGTGCATGGTGAGTTTTATTGACCTCAATAACTTGGGAATATTTTGAATTTTATTCAATAGGCTATGACATGATGAGCAGCCTCTCAGAAAGAAAGGTCATGGCTGATTAATCCATGTCTCTGATTTTATCAATAGTGAAAGTGGCCATCTTGTCATGCAATCTGAGGATGGAAGGATCACACAGGATGCACACAAGGTCATTTATCCCAGTGCAAATGGAGATGCATGGTGGACAAATGAAAATCTGCTTGACCAGTTGAAGAATGCCATTAAAATCCACAATGAGACAAGCCCTAGTGATCAAGCACTATTTATTTTCGACAACTCGTCAGCCCACACATCCCTCCCTCCAGATGCTCTCAGAGCCTTTGATATGAACAAAACTGATGGCGGAAAACAGCGCATGCGACAGGACACTATTATTCCTCAGTCCAATCCTGACGAATCCAAACGAGGACTCGTTCAGAAGATGAAAACTGCTTCCGGGGAACCAAAGGGACTGAAATCTGTCTTGGAGGAGCGAGGTTTTGACATAACGGGACTCAAGGCAAAGTGCTCACCTGTCTGTCCCTTCGAGAGCACTGGGTGCTGTATGGCACGGCTTCTAAGCCAACAAGATGACTTCACACATCAAATGTCCATGCTTGAGAAACTCATTACCGACACAGGTCACCTCTGTATATTCTTGCCAAAGTTCCATTGCGAACTGAATCCAATTGAGATGGTTCATGCACTTCAACAAACACTGTCCACTGGTTAATAACTGGATTGCCAGTACTGGGGGTGGTGTAAATACCGCTATTGGGAAGTGTCGAAACCAAGCTTCAGTGCTGCAAAGCAGGCTGCGCACGAAATCCTAGACTCTTGCCCTGTTGAAGTTGTCCGCCGTTTCATCAACAGATCCTTGCATTTCATGAGCGCATATCGGATGGGACTGACTGGGAAAGCAGCAGAATGGGCGGTTCGCAAGCAGAAACAGCACCGCAGTGTTTCTCGACAGGCGATGATGGCAATTGAAGCTGTGTTAGCGTGACCCAAGCGTGACTTGTATCTAGCTTCGACACAAAAATTTGTGAAAATCGGTCAAAAAATTTGGCGCCTCGAAAATGTCGTGGGAAAATCATTGGAGTACTGTATTTCGCCTTCTTTTGGCCTTCGGAATCCATTCCCGCTCCCAGTTTGGGCTGAAAAACTCATATTCTCGTTCCAGCAAATAGGATGACTTTGATTGTCCGCAACTGTAGCTTGTGTCGTATATCTAGGGCAGAAAATACAAGTTCAGAGGCAAACGACCAAGAAATATGCAACTCTGACGTGGCAGGGGTACGGCGACGACGTTTCGAACTTTGGTACCCCTTTCGACGTTACTCTGACGTAGCAGGGGTACGGCGACGACGTTTCGAACTTTGGTACCCCTTTTGACCTTACTCTGACGTAGCAGGGGTACCTGGAAACCTGCCGTGGCCAACGGCGGGAGACACTAAAAGAGCGGACACGAAAGAACTGGACCGAGCTCTGTTGGGGTGACGACGGCGTACGGGTACAAGATGCGACTACTGATATATGAGGCGTGACGGATCTATATGTATGGTGACGTCCGGTGTGACTGGCTTACAGTACCGCGATGACATGTTGACTTGTCTGATATGTCAACCCTGAGTACAGTCCACTTGAAGAAATAAGCCCAGAGTTGAAAGACTGTTATCAACTCCACGATGTTTCGCCTGCGAACACCACGGACAGGCAAAATAGGGAGAGACATCCTATATTATAGTAAATATCAAGGGGCGGGTTACACTCTAGGACGAGGCATGGCCTCGTCAGGTGCTCTGGCTCCACACAAGTACCGACGAACCGAATCTGAATCGCAGCCTTGTCTTTTCTCATGACATCGTGACTTCAAACGGACTCGCTTGCCTTAGCGCATTCTGTAGGACTAGGTTAGCCAATTGCTACACAATAACACCGCTTGTCCAAAAAAAAAACAAACAGACTCGCTTGTCGCGCATCGGAAATGCCTGTCATGGATGAAGCACTTGTTCGCGCTCGCAATATGACTGAAACAACAGGGTCAACGGGCCCTAGCATTCTGTTTATTCATCAGATGGACTGCGCTGGACAGGCCTGTTAACCTGCGATCTGAAGAATACGCCGTTTGAAGAAGCTGTCTCAAAAAACGCGCAACATTCGAATCGCACGACGGCGTTCAAGTGATAAATAATG
>JBBPMS010000336.1:0-14474 GCA_038090435.1 Phylloporus scabripes | reverse complement strand
ACGGGACTGGATGAATGTTTGAACGGTTTCCCACTGAACGAAACAGATCCATGCGCTATTTTGAAACATTGGGCGTCGACAGAGATTACGGTTCAAAAGTGCGTGAGAACTCCTGGGACAACGACAAATTTCACTAGTGAATGACTAGTTAGCGCTAGGGTTGATCCACAAGTAAGAGGGGAGAAAACGTTAGGGTCCATGACCCCTTTCATGACAATGGAGTCTCGACTGAGTCTGAGTTGCGGTAGATTTACATAATCGGACACCCGATGGAAGCAATCCTTGGCCAAATATATAAAGCCCTACAGGTAGTCCTGGAACCTCGGTGGGGCGTAATCAATCAAGAGCCGTACCTTGTTCTGACCAATGCCAGCTGTGTGACAGTACGGATGTCGGACCGAAAGCAGCGTAAAAGCACGTTTGTTCATCGAGAATTGTGGTACGCAGTTCAGTGGGTAGTCATCCTGTCACTCCATATACGACCGGGATGCCCAAATCCATCAAGGCTTTCCTCCCCTTTGCAACCCAATAGGCCAATACCAACGAGTCGTCGAACCACATCTTTGTCTTTAAATGGGCTTGTTTTGACGAAACAGCGGGGTCAGATGTACTGCTTTCATCGTTACCGGTCCCAGTGACGGTGTCCGAGGCCGTCTTAGTATCCCCGACATCAGCGGTGCCACAATGTTTGACATCTGATACACCATCTTTGAGACTCTCCTCAGTACCCCACAACCCACCCTTGCGGATCCACCCCGCAACGTTGCTCTGCAACTTTATGGTTTCGAGAACGCCAACGATCGCCAATAGCATTGCGTCGTATGGTTCTTTCTCCGCAGACTCTGGAACTAATTGACTGACGAGATGGACCCCTGACTCTGCTTTGCTCTTCTGCTTTGCTTTCTTGCTTTGCTTGCCATCCTTGGACTGCTTCGCAGCTAGCAGAGATTGTAGATCATGCTGCCTTCTTGCACTGTCGTACTCGGGTACGCATACGTGATTATAGGGTTGGAGTGCCGCCTTGTGAGGTGAGTCATCGAGAAGTAACGTTGTGAGTGCCGAATGAATACGTTCAGACTGTGATGAGCCCGCAGGATGCCGTGGGCTAAGGGCTGATGCAAATAGATTCCAAGCCTTTGCAAGGTCTTTCGTCGTGACCGTCTTCTGATCTACAGTACGAAGGCCAGTTAGACAATGTGCCAATTCGGATGATTTTCAAACAGAGATTGTGGAAGAAAGTAGCATTGATACTCACGATACTCAGCCTCTGATAGCCCCAGACTCTTGCGATTCCATACCGCTTTTAGTTCACTCTTCGAAGCCCCAAACACCTTGTCCACCATATCATCTACACTGTGTGGCTGTGCAGACGACCACACCATAGTGTCTAGCCATGCCTTAGTATCTGGACAAAAGAGATATTGTTGGAAAGACTGCATGCATGGACGTGGCTGTACGGGACGTAATGACCGTGCAGAAGGAGCGCGAGATCGAGGAGAACGGATAAGAAGCGTGCCATTGAGATCGAGGATGAGGAGTTTGCGAGCTTTCTCAGGGTCGTGCAATACTTGAGATGGTGTTTGTGAAAGAGAAAGGTAACTTGGACTGGGTCCGAGCGATTCAAGGGCCTTTTTTGGCGAAGGTGATGGTTTTCGTAGCGGAGGAGGTGGTGCAGATTTTGGGACCGGTGGCATGGGCTCCACAGGACTTCTTGGGCGAAATGTAGGGCGAGAAGTGTGAGGCGCTGGAGCATACGTTGAATAATGTCGCCACGAAGAGTCTCTGTAAGAAAAACTCCTGTCTCTTCTTGATTGCGGATCATCCCAATCGCGACTGGGTCCGAAATCATGGCGTTGTCTGGGCCGCCAAGAACGATTACCATCACGCCACTGTTCATCGTAGCCCTCCCATCCATACGAACTCCGAGGGTGATAAGAATCCATAGTCATGGCATCTTCACGCCAATAGTTGAAGCTCCTCGATCGGAGGGATTCAGCGGATGGCGTGTAATGTCTCCCGCTGTAATCGTCGTAATGAGAGCGACCGCTATACCGTGGTTCCCAATTGGACAACGTGGTAGGTTCCTCCCAGCGTCGATGATGGCGAGCCATCGTGGTTTTTTGAAAACGCACGGATGCTCGAAAGAGCACCGACCTCTGTTGAAGGAATGATATGTTGGAAGCGTTTTCTTGTCCGGCACTGCGACGTTGAACGCTGAAAAAGGCAACCTAGATTGTGGGTAAATCCCGAAGCAGGCGGCATACTAGCTACAGCCAAACCAATATTGCGACTATTCGCACTGAGTCAACCTAAGTATATACTTATACTTCTACCACTTGACGCATCTGTATCTCAAGAATGGTTGGCACTGAGCGGATCCCAAGTTTGTCTCACGCATCACTGGCTTCTCCGACTATCGGTGCTGTTGCCTTCTTAACTCGTTCCTGTCACAAAATGTCAATGTCCTGACGACGAGAGCCATCAGGATCATCAACGGTGCACTGCTAAGTAGACGTAAGTGAACTTAACAGATGACACTGGACAATCTTAATGCTATAAACACTAACCCTGTACCTGTAACCTGTGGATCTGACAAACAAGCTATCGGAACACGTTCAGACAGCAGAAAACTGTGCAAACGCACGAAATATTATGAGAGAATTGATGATAACAATCTAATGCCAGTCGTCCTCAACAGTCGAGGTCCAGCGTGTTTCTCACTCGCTTACCGCTAGGTTCATCGTTTGTATGATCTAAAAAAAGATACCATCCATGTCCAGAAGCTGTCCGTTCTGAACAAGCGTACATTCGTTAAGCGATAAAATCTCTTGGAGCAGAGTACCTCATTCTGGACAATGAAGTGAACGCGGGAGATGATACGGATATGATTCCACATTACATTGGCGACAACAGTAACACTCATACTTTGGGGTACTCGATGGCAAATTGTTTCAGGAGGACGATATTGTTTGTTTTGGATTTCGCTTAGTTGGTACCTTTACGATTAAGATGGCTAGCGAGCCTATCAATGGAATAGCTGCTGATAAGCGGTGGTGGCCGGTGGTAGGCGGCGCTCTGCCGACGGTAGCCGGCCACTACCATTCCGCTGATAAGCCTTGTCATTGAGTCGGCGCGCATTGCCTGACGTCGCCGTAGCAAACACCTGTTACACGGTGACCTGTAGAAGACCCTGTAGCACTCCCAACAGTAACAAGCGGTGTGAGAACAGAAATGAACGTAAGCAGTGACAGGTACTTGTTCATTCATACATGTTTGTGAAGAAACAACTCGTAATACACACTTGACCGAAAATATACAGAACCAGGTTCAATCGCACCCTGATTGGACTGCGCAATTTGTAAGTCCCTCATTCTTGGACGGCCGAATGCACTTACATTATGAGAGGGTGAACATATTACCTTGATAGGAACCAGTCTCCAACCCTAGCGTGGGAAGGCGCGAGGTACAACTCTCCGTTGTTCGCGTGATTTGATAATCAGAAAGGTCAACAGTTGTCAGTCGCAAAGATGTTGTTTGAACAGGTCGTGTTAGCGGTGTTGTGAAATCGTCATCATTGGCTGTTGAGGTGTCTGTAGTGGTGTCATCGCTTTCTTTGTGGCGATGGAGGAAACGAAAGGCATAGGTCACAACCACCAGCAGATTACAGACGATCAAAGATAACGCAATCTTGTGATGGGTCCAGAACAAATTCAACGTCATAGCGCCAGGGAGTGAACTGTGTGACGTACTTCAACATTCAGTCCCGCAATCCCCACCAGGGCTACGTTGAGAATCTGGCCCAAGGTGTGGAAAAGGGCTCCAAAGGCTAGGATGACACTGGAAGCAAAAATAGAGAGTATCATTCTCCTTTGGCGTCTAGGAAGTTTGACCCTCCAGAGCATGCATAGAGGAAGCACAACAAGGATCGAAACTGCAACACAATCGGCTATATTTACCAAGTTCCTGTGATTAGTATGCAAGGAATGACTAAAGTGCAAAATACGAACTCGTGAGCTCAAACACCGGGACAGCTGACTCTATCAAGCAGGCGGGCGGCGCCTCTTGTGGTTGAGAGTGCCAGCTTCGATCCAAGATACATTTTGCGACCTTCATGGCGATAAGTATCATCCAGCACGCCACATAGTACGCTACACAGGCATAAGTGAATGCGAGAAGGCGGGGCGCTCCATGGATTATCCTGATAATGGAAAACAGCACGCTCATGCGCACCAGCCTAAATCTGTACCGTAAGGACAAGCCAACTAGCGGAGTGTATAACACAGACGTCACAATAGAGGTGAAGCTCATGGAGTACATCCACGTGGTTATGATGGACGTCAAGCCATCTATATGTCGATCATGAATGGCTCGGAAGTTGGAAGTTGGAACTTGGGTGCTTACTGGTGAGCAAATAGATCCACTCCGATATTATCCAAAGTAGACCAGTGAACAACAAAGCAGCCGCAAAGACATCTTCCCACCACAAGCGGCGGATCTTGAGTCGGATGTAGATTCGCCATGCTGTTAGAACAAGCCCTAGAACCTGAAAAACACCAGAGGTGACTAGGGAAACTTTTGATAAGCCACTCGAGATTCTTATTGATCGGAGATACTGCACATACTCCGCACAATGTATGCTGCAGGAAGTTCCATTGAGAGGCCAGTGGAGTGGAAGGGGTAAACAAAGCCGTGGCTCTGAGGCCATGATTCAAATACATTGGTGATGTTAGTTAAACTCTGACAAGCGAGGGCGCCTTTCGGCATCGTCGCGAGAAGCCGGACACCGTGGACAAAGTGTTAGTAGACACCCGGGTACCAATGAGCTCAGCATTATCCATAACAATCGATTATCGTTGTCAGGGATCATACTGAGTCCATGACTTGGCTCGCATGACATACATCTGATGAATGCAGCAACACGATGTGTCAGCGAATTATTTTACGTGAATTCTGAGCCTAAAAAAGGGACTCGATCGAGAGTGCAAGTTGAGTAGGGAGTACTTAAATATTTCGGCCTATCACATCCGAAAATCATCTACCCCCACGAGTGCGCATGGTCATCTAGAGCTGAGTAGAACTTACTAGGAGATACACCTCTGGTGCTAGACCCCGGATCGAGACCACGATTGTAAGAGTGCGTGCCTGAGCCATGGGAACGCAATTGTGAAAGGCTCGTTTGAAATTGCAGATAGCCCAGTGGTCACTGAATACTTACCAGGTTCGACCGGAAGAGTATAGTTTCATCAACGAATAGACGTAGAGGGGTAAAAGTCGACAAATTTCGCTTCTGCTCTGCTAATGTGAACTTATGCGAGGCGAGGCTCATTTTGAACCCATGATGTCAACCCAAAGTTGACGGTAAAGCAGAAATAGTTGCACAACATATTATAACCTACAGGACGACCCAGGATACGGAAACATGAAGTAAAACACGCACCCCCGCCTCCAAACAACGCAGCTTTACGTTACGTGACTGCCCGCCGTGATCTCCGGGAACCCACGTTTTCTTGGTCATCACTTTGTGCGTTTTGATACAGCGAGGACCCAGATCTGTCAACTGTCCTTTCGACAATGGACGTGCCATCCCGGAAACGGGTCCGGAACAACACATTAGCATTTGTGAAAAGGCCCTCTTTAAGGGATACGACTATGAACTGCGAGCCTTTAAATCGGTTTTTGAAGAGCTGGCCGATATGTTGGGTATGGGACAGATCAAGTGCTGCGTCAATCTCGTCCAGAATATACATCGGTGCAGGTTTGAATTGAAGAAGTGCCATGATGAGAGAAAGTGCAATCAGTGAGCTGTTTATGAGTCCAGTAAGAATTTGACCCGTCGCTGTACATCAACTGTGGCATACCGCTGTCCGCCGCTAAGCTCTGTAAGGCTTTGTTTCCACACAGATCCAAGTTGAACCTTCACTTCGAGGCCATCCATCAAGTCTTGTCCTTCTGCGGGCTGCAATTTCGCAAAGTTTCCAGGTAACAGCTCAGCAAATATGGCACCGAAGTCACTGCAGAATGAAGCATCGGTAATCTAATTTTCGAAACAAAAGGAAAACCCACCCATCAACCTTCTTCCAAGTCTTTTGCAAGGCATCACGCTTATAACAATCAAGTTCTGCGATGGTCTCCTCAATCTTCTGTTTATCTTTTAACACAGTCGTCATCATCTTCTTGATCTCGGATTCCTTTTTCTCCACGCTAGGATAAGGATGGGTAAACAGGCCAATAAATCACGACACTCGATGACACACTTACGTTTCTATCATGTTCATGACTTTGGGGTTAACCTTCTTCTTCGAACCTCGCTGCCGTACTTCTAGCTCATCCGCCCTGGTAGACAGAGCGTGGATATCAACCGAGTCAAAGTCGTAAAGAGAATCTGGCTTCCCGAATGATCTGTGTGCGGTGAGTCACGTGGTCACAGCCGACGAGGCACAACTTACTGGCATTCTTCACAGATCCAGTCGTACTGTTTCTCGAGATTCGCGACATTACCAGCCTGAGTAACCTTGTCTTTTTCCAGCGTAGCTATGTCGTGTTCTAGACCTTTTACACTCAACTCGGCATTCGCGATACCCTGTTTATGGACTACGATGGCGTCATCAAGTTGCTTCAACTCATTGTCGAACTGAGAGAGAGTTGCACGTTCTTCTTGCAACCTTGCCTCCGCTTTGGCATGCTTGGTCTGTATGAAAACACTCAGGTCATTATATATAATTAGAGCCAGCGCACGACATACCGTAGCATCATCCAATTTGTCCTGAATCTTGCTTACATCTTTCTGCATTTTGTCGATTTGAGCAAGAGCATCTCGTATTGCGCCATCCGCGGCTTGGATATCGTTCACCATTTGTTCTGGAGAAGCGGAGGTGCATCAGATCTTATCAAAGGGATTCGGTTTCACCCACCTAATTCTAGAACCGCTGTTTGGTGTTCCTTTTGCCGCGTCTTCACGACAACGGCTTGCTTCTGGAGGGCACCTTTCTGCTTGGAGATCTCGTTCTATATGATGCAAAGTAAGCAACACCATGCAAGAAATCCATATGCTTCCCACTTTCAACTCATTGATCTTGCCCTCCTTATTATCCTTGAATTCGAGCATATCTTTTTCGAGCTTCTTGACATCTCCTTCAGCTGCCTTTTGCTTGTCCTTGGCGGATTGGACGGCATTTCGAAGTTCGACGATGGCTTTTTTGTGAGCTTCGACGTCTGCACCAAGCTAGAGGCGTGCATCAAGTCATCTCAGAGTCGCGATCGAAAATCCTCTCACCCTGACAGCGTTGCTCCCTCCGAGTTGCTCGTTCAGCAAATGAAGATCATGTTCCTTGATTTCCACATCCCTAGAGAGCTTCTTCCACCGTTCTCTTCTTTCCCGCCCGGCACTTTCTCCCCTCTCTAATTCTGCAAGTCTCGCCTTTGCTTGATCTAATCTTTTTTCGACCTCTAATAACTCTTGAACCTTCAACAAGACACCGCTTCCGCTAGGAGGAGCTCCACCGCTAAGTGTCCCAGATGGATCGTAGATATCACCGTTGAGCGTCACGGAACGGACTTTAGCGCCAAAGGTAACAGCATTGGCGGAATCGGCATCTGCGCAGACGATTGTGTCGCCGAACACGTAGGCCATGGCACGGGTAACCTCTTCAGGATAACCAATGAGCGAAAGCGCAACGTTGGCCTTTCCAGGAGCGAGGTGCTCGACTTGAGCTAGCTTCTGTTGCGATCGGGAGATAAAACAATGAGAAAGATGGATATTAAGTCATCCCACCTGCGCATGAAGTGTGAAAGCGTTTATTTTATTCAGGGGTATGATCGTTACGCGTTTCTTGAGTTTGCCATTCTGTAAAAGGTCCTTTCCAACCCGTTCATCCTGGACAACAACATTGTACAATTTTCCTCCTGCGGCAATCTCAAGGGCTGTTGACTTGTTAGAGTGCTCGGGAGGGACGGAAGTCAAGGTGGCGACAAGACCTTTGACTTTGCTGCGGTCAAAAGTGGGGTAAGGTAACGTGTAGTCAAAGGCGAGGTTTGAAAGACGATGTCGGACAGCATCGCGCGCCTACGAGCAAGTGTCAGCGACTTTTGAAATCGTGGAGATTGCTATACCTCTGTCCGTGCGATAACTTCGGCTTTGGCAGTGCGCAATTCAGCGTCGCATTGTTGCTGTTGCTCAGCGCTCCAGCCACAACCAGCCAGCTGATGCTTCAGGGCGTCAAGTTCCGCCTTCTTCCTGGCAAGGTTTTGTTGACCCTGATGGGCGTCCTTCTCCACGTCCTTCCATTTTGCCTCAAGAACCTTCAGTTCCTTCTCACTCATCGAGAGCTTCAAACGATTTTGCTCCTCCTCAGCAGCACCCTGTGCTAGACGTGCCTTGGCCTCAGCGATTTGACCCATGTAGCCTCCTCCAGTGTTCCCCGTGTTGGAGGTCGAAACGCCAGTCAAGAGCGTTTGAAGGAGTTCCTCCGAGTTAGCGAGCGTAGCTTGAGTTGCATCATGAGATGCCTTCAGGGTTTCGTAGGCATTTTGGAGTAGATCGACTTCATGCCGTTTGTCTCCGAGTGAATCGCGCAAGTCTTGGAGCTCCTGCCGGGAAGCGGTTACTTTCTTTTGCTCCTCATCAACATTGCTGTTTGCGAGTTGGATCTGGGTACGGAACTTCTCGCGCTCTTTGTCTAATTCTGCGACGGCTTCTTCCATTTTCTTCAGCTTCCCACCTTTCTTCCGTTCCGCTTCGCGTTTCGCGTTGACTTCTCCCCGCATCACCTCCGCCACCTTGCACTCCCCCATCAACTTTTCCCTCTGCCTTTCCACTGACTCTTTCTCCGCTTGCTTAGCTTTGATACCTTCTCCCGCGGACACAACTTTTCTCTTTGCCTCAGTCCACTCCCATGCCCTCAATATGCGGCCGATTCGCTCGAGTTCTGCTCGTTCCTTTTGCCAGGCGAGGAACTGCCTCTTCTCAACACGAAACTTCTCCAGTTTTGGCGAAATCTCTTCGGAAAGGATCGAGTTGAGCTCCTGGACACGTTTATCCTTCTTGTCCATTGTCTTTTTGGCCTTGTCCTTTCGCTCTTCGAACATGCGAGTACCAGCGGCTTCTTCGACCATACCAAGAATTTCTTGCGGCCGCATATTAAGGACCTGGGAAGTTCACAGACAACGACACAGTGAAAACACAGATGACGGACCTTCGTTATGCGACCCTGCATAATCAGGAAATTGGGGTTATTGATGTTCAGCTGAACGCTCTGAAAGAGATTCTGGACCGTCTGTTGAGTAGACTTGTGCCCATTTAGCAAGTACTTCGATATGTTGGGAAGTGCAATCTATGACCGCCGTTCCGTTAGTAAAGTCAAGTGTGATGAAACGAATTATGGACCTGGCGAGTGACCGTGATCTGCCTGTAATCCTCTAATCCCACTGGACTTTTTTCGCGATCTGAGTTGTCAAAGACAATGGTAACGCTGGCTTTGGTGATACCGGCTTGTCCACGTTTGTAAATGAGATCTTGTTGGTTCTGTGCACGCATCTACATCGAGGCAGTTAGACGGAGCATGTTCAGAAAACAGCTTACGCACCTGAGCCATGTTCGTAATTCCGAGGACGAAACATATCGCATCCAGTATATTAGACTTGCCCGAACCATTCAAACCAGTGATTGCGTTAAACGAGGGGTCCCAGCCGGTTATCTGAGTCCGCACAGGATATGATTTGAACCCTATATCTTCACATTTAAAAACAGTTCCATTCGATCATAAGACTTGCCTTCCAATACAAGCTCCTCGATCCGCATCCCGTTTGTGTCCTCGAAGTTGAGAGTGGACGCGACGCGACGCGAAATTCAAGCGGAGTGCAAATATCCAAATCACGTGACTCATTTGCCTCGCTTTCTGACGAAAAGTTGGATTTCACCTAGCCGATTGGCAACGAGCGTCTGTTCCAGCGCTCGAGCGGATCATCACTACAAATCGTACGTAGTTCTCGAAACCGTCGCGGAGCAAAACACTTAGATTGGGCTTCCCTATAGAGGATGTCTAATGATATAGATTTCCAGCTTTGAGCGCACACATACAGAAAAGGAAGTTCAGGGTAAAAATCGCTGACAATTTTCGACACAATTACTGCTTGTTGGCATCACCACTAATTGAGCATCCTGGGACACTTCCTCGACCCCAACTCCACCATTCTCCCCGATTTGACGTCTACTTGGCCAAGGCCTGACTTGTGCCCACTCAACTCTCGCCGTTAATCTTTTTCTCCCGGTAAGTCCTACAACAGGTGGATTTCTCTTGGACCTGGTCAGATAGCGTTTGATTTGAGTATCTGCCCTCTGAAGATGGAGCCCTTTTCGGATTTCTCCGACTTGACTGACCTCTCCTCTTCGGATGAGGATGACGTCCCCCTCGCAAAGCGTACTGCCAAAGCTAAGAAAGGGCCCAAAGAATACAAGATTACTCATGTTCTTCGCGCACCCCGGACTGCGCAGTACACTGCCAAGTCGCTCTATGGTACGTCGCCATGCCCCGGAGTTTCACTCACAAAGTTTACTCGTTCCTTGATACAGACCAGATCATTGAAAATGCCATAGATCTCGATCCGGAATATCAACGAGGTATGTTATCCGTTTGTGGAACAAATTGTCGGTGCCAAATTGGATCTCACGTTGCGCAAAAGATGTCGTGTGGCAGGAAGAAAAGCAGTCTGGGCTGATAGATTCGATATTGCGTAATTATTACATACCGCCCATTATTTTTGGTATGTGAATCATCTCCATTGGCGGTCGGATTTCGTGACATGTGTTTAGCCGTAACAGTCCAAGATGACGGGAGCGAATTGCGGACCTGCATTGACGGGAAACAGCGTTTGACCTCAATCCAGAGGTAATGTTTGTATTCTAGTGTATACATCCATGCTTATTTCGGCCGTTGCCGTGAGAAGGTTCATCGATGGTCAGGTGTGTCATTAAATCGGATTGCACCCTTCGTCTCATAAATTGTTACAATTGTAGATACCCCGTCAGTCGCATGCATTGTGTTCAGGACCTTGCTAATTTTTCCCTATGTGGACATAGATAAAGACTCGTAAGTCTTTCTATCCATTGTGCCGTCTACTGCGGAGTTCATTTACAAGCCAGACATACCCAGATTTACTAATGAGAAGCTCTGGTTCAAGTCAACGGCAACGGGTACTAGGCGCAAGCTTCTTCCTCAACACCTCAGAACGCTGTTCATGAATAAGCAGATAGTGTGTGTCGAATACACGGAATTGAGCAATGATCAAGAACGAGAGATATTTCAGGCGAGTGAACAAGCTACGACGTCGGTCTTTTCTGACTCTGGTTTATCCTACAGAGGGTTCAGTTGGGCGTCGCGCTCACGCCCGCAGGTGCGTTTCACTTGGTTATTCCCCATCGATGCTTATGTGACTTGTTGACGGTAGAGCGACTGCAGGCCATTGTCGGGCCGTGGTCAACGGTTATTCGTGAGATTCAAAATCAGGTCCTTGGAGAAGAGGGTTTCGAAGGCTACCTTGACTGGGGTCACGCTCGTGGGCGGGACTTCCAATGCCTCGCTACGATTGGTTATCTTATTGAGAATCATCCAAAGACTGCGATCCCAGGTCCCAAGACACTCGAGAAATGGCTCCAAAAAACTCAGCCCGTATCGACACAACTTCGCATGGAGTTGCATGAAACCTTTCGAATCTTTGTGACCCTGGCGCGAGACAAAAAGTATAGCGGATCCCTCAATCGACCCACCCGTGTTTCGCCAATCGAGTTCGTCATGATTGGGGTATTGATCTACTTGAAGAGGCAGACCCTGTCTCTTACACAAATCTCCTCTGCTATCGAAAAGATGAGGAAGGACGTGCGTGCCTCCCACCAAGATATCCGTTCAAACACCCGTGTCACCAAACACTTAATGGAATTCATGGCCAAAAGAATCAAGGTCTCAGAACTCAAGACTGATGGAGAGGGAGACGTGCCTGCTGCCGAGGCGGTTGCAAAAGCGGTGAAGATTACCAAGCGTAAAAGAGCCACATATTCGGATGATTCTGACAAAGAGTCCAGTCCCAAGACAAAACTCACAAAGCCTTCAGTATCTGCTGCGGGTTGGTAATCTTTGTCTTAGGAAAACAGGTTACTGACCGAACTGATTGTATTCCAGCCGTCAAACCATCGAATCAGAAGCCTGCTACAAACGCTCAGAAGACAAGTGACACAAAGGGATCAGCAAATGCACGAAATTCCAAGACTGGCCTGCCCACAATGCCTTCGCAGTCACCCGCCCCGTCTCGAATGACGAATAATTCTTTGTCAAATATCTCTTTTACGTCGATCTCGAAGCCAGCTTTGCATACGCCAATTACGCGACCGTCGGGCAGCCGAAGCACTCCGCCATTGACTTCGAATGGACATGTCAATTCGGGGCCTACCGCACCAAACACTGCACGCCGTGCTCCTTTGACCATACAGACTGGCACGATGGCGAAGGGAGGATCACCTAATGTGGGATCGCTAAACTCCCCGGCATCCTTATCTGCAGGAGATAGACTTGCACCAATTCGTGCTGCCAAGGCCTCCCTCACGTCTGGGTCCCCTGTGAATAAAAGCAGTGAACTTGGCGGAACTGATCCTGGTCTAAATCCCCGCTATATGCCAGTCGATCCTCGACAGGACTCTACTGTACGTCGGCCTGTTGTACATCAGACAACAGCGTTGCCGCCACAACCCGCACCAGCAGCTCTACCGCCGAACTTGCACACAGGGGCAGATCAGGGTCGCACTGTTCCCACCCAGCTGGAAAACGCATTGCAATTGCGTTCACAACTTCCACAACTTTCTGTTCCTGCTCAATCCACGAATAACAATGTTGTGAATGCAGCAACAACTGGGAAAAATGGGCAGACAAGTGGGATTGCTAGGCATCCCATGATACCTCTTTCAATACCTGAGGGTAGCAATACCAATCACTCAGGACTTATTTCCCGGAGAGATAGCACTCACAGTGATAATCCGAATCCAAATCAACCTGGCCCAAATACACTGCCTCAGTGGCAATTATCTAAATCAGACATGTCAGAGACGACCTCACGACATCCACCCGCAAGTTATTCGGCTCCTACCTCGGCTGGTATGCATCCTCTGCCACAACGCCCAACGGCCGTTCCAAACGCTCCAAGAAATAGCATCATGCGTGCAGAACTGTTTGGTCCTCCTAGATCTGCATCCTCGGAGAGTGCGAGTGCGGTTTCAGATAGTCGACGAGGTTCATACAGCGCAGATCGTCATCATCCACCGGATGACAGACGATTCAACAGACGTGATCGAAATCACGACTATGATCGCAATCATGACTATAACGTGGACAAGCGCTGGTTTCGCTAGCGACAGCAAGAGAGGCAACGTTCATGAACGTTCGAAAAAGCGACGACTTGATCGTGAGATCCACTTGCGTGTAAGAGGTAGGTGGGGCTGGTTCTCCCCACAGCCTTCTTTTCCGAGACGTGTGGCTGACATGCAGCATGGAAGCCACCATCCTGCCGCCATCAGTCCCTTGTTCGTTTTATGCCAACTTTATACCTTCCAAGATTGGCATAATGTTGTTACCTTAGTTTTTGATCCATACCAGCAGCCATATCGGATCATTGTCATGATAACATCACATGCAATTACTCGACTCTTCATAGGTGACTCCTTGTTTCAGTGTAGAGCTCTTTACCAGCATAACCTTACTTCAGTCCCATATCATATGAACTAGTCTTAATGTTCCATGGCCCCTGTCATGAGTCCTGCGTAGCGCATGGAAGGCGGCATTTCACAGGTCATGAAGAAAGCGCCATACGTTATCACCCCAGGATCGCAGCAAGACCCGCTCACCTCAGCCATTGACAACGGGAAATATCAAAGGTGCACAACCCAATCCAGTGTTGACAACAACCCACATGGATTTCAAGCATACATGACTCATGAATAGGAAAGGTGATTCACATGACTTGGGCAAAGGAGTAGAGGCTGCGGACCATGAGGACAACGTGTGATAGAGCCAAATGCGGAAGCTTTATGAATGAGCCGCATGGCAAAATACATGGTCATTGGTGAGCTACTGTAGCAGGATGGTGACCGCCATGGCCACGCAGGCCAATGCCACATACGGTGAGAGACGTTCTCCTGTTCCTCACAACCATGAGCAGTTGGGGGGCTAGCAGAAAGGAGGTGGACGCACCTATACGAGCAGACATGAAGAATAAACCGAATATCCTGCACATGCGTCAATAAGTGAGTGAAATGCGCGGTGGAGGACAGGGTTGTGCATACCCGTCCTTGTTCCTGTCGATGAGACGGGGGGCGACCGCGCGTACGTATGTGGAGGTGCAAATCACGAGGAGGATGACGAGGAGGAGGGACTAGAAAAAAAGTGGCCGTCAATATACGGGGAGAAAAAAAGGGGTGGCATAGTCGTACGCTGATG
>JBBPMS010000335.1:10998-22047 GCA_038090435.1 Phylloporus scabripes | reverse complement strand
AAAAAGGTCCGACGTCCAGTGTTGCTAGTAGTGAGAGGATCGCTGATATTTCCCAAAGGAATGAACCCGTCCTTTTCCGTTATCGCCCATGTATCCGTTTTTCGGCACAGGCTGAGCGTGTCCGTTTCTCGATGCTGCGTTCCCATACTTCCAAAAAACTGCCTCGCCGCACTCAACTTGTTTGCAATGCAAAAAAATCAAATCACACAGTGCGATGCAGAGTCGATTATATGGCTGCCGTAAATGCGTCTTCATCGGCCTTGAGCCATGCAGATCGTCAAAGAACGGATGACATCGTTTTCCAAGTGTCCGACGTCATCAGATGACACTGCATGAAGCCACCGAGAACTAACTGGGGGCTGAGGCTCTGAGGGAGAAAGTGCGCCCGTCCACATGCGAAATGACACCATCGGGTTGCCACTGATATGGTTGTCCGAGCAAATAGCCGCATATGCCCCGTCGGGCCCGCGATCGTCGTAGTGTCTATCAATGTTCTGTAGCGTGCATCAATGATACAGGTGGACCGATCGTAACGCAACTCCTCAGGTTGGTGCGACGGCGGCCTCGAATGATGCTGTGAACTACTGGCTCACGTACTGCGCCCTTGCCGTTACAGTATATCCAATGTCCATGGCCTTCATTTCCGTGGGGCCCATAATTGGACACTGTTTACGTGCACTGGCCACCGATGATGCATGCTACATGAAAGAAAATGGTGCCCACGCGGAGCTTCACATAGACATCGTTATCTAGATCTCTGGGATGCCCTTGACCCCTTGGATACGCCAACATATGTGGCGTTGCAAAGGGCATCGTTCTCCAGGAGTACTTATTGGATTGTAACAGTGGGTTCCTTTTCGGTGTTCATCGCCTTCAGTCGGCTATGCCAGGACTGTTCTATGTGTACTTCAAAAATGTAAGTGATTGTCAATCAGAGTTGGTGACCACTAACCCAAAGCATGATGATGGAAAAGCTCCCCTCTTACAATAACCAACGCCTTATCACCACCTTTGTTAACCGCGACACAGCTGATGAGTGGCTGGCAGAAGTAAAGAGAGCAAGCGGCAAGAGAGCAAAGACACGAGCAAACATGGTGATTTTTAGAGAGAACGGTGGAGCCTGAGGGGAATGGGGGAGTCCTGCCCGCCTTTTATACTTCGACGGAGCCCTGCCACAACCAGCCACGCGTGTGCTTCTGCAAGTTGAATGCTGGCTTACCTAGTCCACCATGCAAGCAGCCCATAGATACGTGCCGCAGTAGTGGTTACCAGCGGGTGAAACAAAGCTGCGGATTTCAGAATCCCCGCAGCACTCAGGTGGGTTATTAGAACTACACGAGAAACGTGTGGATCATACAACATCTGCAGGGGAGCCCCATGTGAAGAGTCTGCGTATTTCAGGATGTCGTAGGATCCTCCGCTACAGTCGCACAATGGATTGGTTTCTTGTCAATTATCACCGCGGCTTAGTACAGCCGAGGTTTAGTCTGTAGCTGGTGATTGGGACTGGAGGAATGGTAATGGGAAATCTTTAATAACCTCTGTCTATTGACGCAATGTACTTTTTTTGAAAAACCGAGAGGAGCAAATGGAGACAGCCAGGGTCGCTTTGGACATAGATCTGGGAAGAAATTCGTTCGACGATCCCAGGGTAGGCAGTGGACAGCTCCGCCACCACTCATCAGCTGTCTCTCGGTTGGAAAAGCAATGAGGTACGCACACTTGAGAGTGGTCTGCCTATTTGGTCATCGAATCCTAGGTCAGTAACTCAGATTGGAAGTTAGTAATCACTGACATTACTTTTAAAGTAGACATAGAATAGACCCATAGCTGATTCCGAGAGTTGGTAATAATTGACAAGAACCATTGACAGGTACGGTCTCATATGTATACGCTCATAGCAGTGCCCCTACCGAGCGAAAATCATGCGAGGAATGGAGTCGCTTAGCGATTCGGGTCAAAGAAAACCCCAGTCTGGAAAGCTGTAAAACCGGGCTCATTTGACGATGTGAACATAGTCGTTAAACCCATTGGTATGTCAACTTCGAGCTTGCAAGATAACATGTACCAATTACGTCCGTCGCCTATTACCCTGGCATGTCAGCCAAACACCCAGCAGTGTGCCTCCAACTACAGTAACTAGTACGATAGACATGGAAGCAGTGTTCGCAGTACTGAAAATTGTTCTATTATTGTTCTCCTCGATTCAACTTTTTTCTCACCTGGTCGTGCTTGTATTCACAGGGAATTGAGGAGTCGCAAGTTGGGCAACGACATCATTGCTCGCTGTGTGCGTGATAACAGGGCCAAGAAGAGACAAGGTAAGCGCGAAAAGTCAGCAAGAGAAAGCACAGGATCTAACTGTTGAGCAGAGCTGTGGGCAATGATCTACATACCATCCAAAAGACCCTTCCGAACATCAATCGAGGAACCACCGAAGTAAGAAGCAGCTGTCCGGTAGATAAGCGCCACACCGAAAAGCAACAATCGCATGCTAACCTTCGGCAGTTCTATGAGAATGTGCAGATCCTGCAGTGCTGCTGAGGTCATCTGATGTTGTAGATTCAATAGCAAGAATATCAAACAACGTCGCATTCCTCACATTGGCATCTGACTTGGATAGACTGAGTACGGAAAAACGCTGCCAAAGCGAGGACGACAGCCGTAATGACTGCAAGGGTGTGCATGATAGTGAGGAAGGTAATGCCTGACGGTAGGTATTCCTGGTATGACACTTCTGCTGGATGGACAGTGCCCACACGGCCGTTGGGCCACGGAGAGTTAGGTATATACCATCCCGGATGTTCTAGAAGGGTGGGAGAGTGAGGTTGCGGTGACCGTTCCATCTCAGGTATTAGAGGAGTTTGTGGAACAAAGCCAGGAGGATAGGCAGCAGGGACTATTGTCGGCGTGGGAGTCCCAGCACCGGGAGGTGGAACAACGGAAACACCAGCACCTTGGCCTGCTTCCCGGTGCTGAACTGTAGGTTGAGCTGTAAGAAGTAATCACTAACGTCGAAATCATGTATTCAATAGTACCGACCTGGTGCCACACTAACGACTAAGCGAGCCAGATCTGCCCTTAGCAGATCGAATCGAGCAGCAAGACCCCGTAATTCGGCTTGCCGATCTCGCACATCTCTTTCAAGCCATTCATTGAGACCACGCATGTACCTCATCAACTCACGTTGCTGATCCACTGTCGCAAGTTGTGCCAGCCGGTGTTCCTACACGTCAACATCATTAATGCCGCTACCCAAAGACGTTGACGAGAAATACCTACACGCAGGATTGCCATCAATGTGTCAAACAAGGGCAGTTGAACGACAGTCTAAATAATTGTCCACTGGTGTTCGTAAACACATTTAGCATCGCTTACTGGACCCGGCGGCATAGGAACATAAATCGGATTTGAGGCCTGAGTGCTTGGTTTTGGAGGCTGATCGTCTCCCGCACGGGGTTGTGGCATGTCCTGAAGAAAACAAAATACTTCAACCATGACTCATCCGAAACTGACGAGACCTCGCACTGGTATGTACCGTCTGCCAGACTCACGAGGAAGACCTGGTGACATGGTAGGAGCATGAACTGGACCTTGGGCTTGAGCGCCTTGTTGTGGAGGTTGAACATCTCCCCCAAGGACTGGTCCCTTGTCACGGTGCTGAAGAACACACAAGACTTCATCCCTACCCATCTGTAACCATGCGGCTGAGGAAACAACGCACCGGTGTATACCATCTTCTGTGCTCATGAGCAATATATTCTTCCGCCAAGCGCGGTGGGGGGCTGGGAGGGCGTTGGTAATCCGAGTCATCCACATGCGAGCCCTGAGGAACTGTCGGTGCTAGAGTAGTGGTGCTTGACACATTGCTAGGACTTGGAGGGGGGGAAGATGTGGATGCAGATTCTGTCGTCTCATACAGTGGTAGTAGGGGTGTTTGGAGGGCAGAGGAGGTAGTAGCGTCTATTGTCCAAGAGGAGTTGACGTCCATGACCGTCGCTTGGTGGGGTGTCGACGGTGTCAAGGGCGACCGAATCGATAGCCAAAGGAGGGTAGATGCTCTGTGACGTGGAGATGATTGAGGAGTATACTGGCCTGATGGACGCTGTCGAAAGCTCCAAGTTCGAGCGCTATGCCACGGGATATACTCATATGGACAACCCTGTTGCTGACTGTCTTTATGTTTCTAATGGATACTACTCTGGGTAGTTCAGAGGGTGTGAGAGAGTTGCCATCGCTCACTGGGATACCTGGCAAAAATGAAGTATTTGTTTCTTCCATTTCAATTGATGGCGATCTGAACACTGCGCGTTTACATTTTGCAACGCAACACACATCAGTGGATAGTAATATGTAAAGTACGCAAACCCTTGTAAGAAAGTCATGGAGCGGTAGAAAGAGCTTGTCAAGACAGAGAACTCTCGAGATCGTCAAAGTACGTCCAACATCCGTACACTTTGTATCAACTTATCGACCATTGCCTCCGTGATCTCCTCCACTTTTACTGTGATCAAACTCTCTGTGGAAATCCTCCTATATTCTTCCATGTTCTGGCGAGTCTGCGTGAGTAACAGAGCGCCAAATGGCTGCCTTAGTCGAGAAATAAATTGGAGGACGCGCGTCTGCTTTTCCGAAGACGACACAGACATAGGAGGCGAGGGTACAGCGCTCAGGGTGAATGGATGCATGTCGCCAGGTTCAGGGAATGGTAGTCGGTCGAGAAGAAAGTTGATCCAGGGGTGAATGAGGTATAAAGAATTGCACTGAGAGAGATTCTCCTTGGTCCTGATTTCCACAACCCCAAGTTCATTTGTCTGAGCACGGAAAGCACATAGTTGCCCGTTTTGAGAAGAGAGCACGGCACGCCCAAGTTTGAAAGCGAGGCATGGAAGTTTAATCCGTCGTCCTGTCACTAATGGTACAGGAAGTTCTTGCAGTCGTTCATACAAACTTGTAGCCAAGGTGATGTCGAAGATATGCAATCCGGCAATGTCCGATTCCGTTTCTGTATGAGGGGTGGCCGGCGGGATGTGGGAGGTCGGTGACTGGCTGAACACGGTAATACTGGCCGGAAGACAACTATTGAAGCTGCCAGATCTCCCCGTCCATGCAAGGATGCTCATGTCTCCCGAGCTCGTGAGTAACAGTGCCAAGAGTCGACCAAGTGCTTTGTCTCCTTCTCCATACACAACTGGTAACGTCAGAGAGAATATCCCAAGCAATGAGTAGGCTGCATCCTCAGCTCGGGTCGTCTGACGTGTGGAAGCAAGGCGAAGCTTTTCGCGGATGTTGTCCAACCCAGGACGGAGTCCCATCAACGCTCTAGCTGAGATGCCTGTTGCCTCCTCCATCTCCGAGATAATCTCAGATGACTCCTTGTGGTTGTAGAGCTCAAGACCCAAGTAAGGTGTCCAGTCCTCGGTGTAGATTCGGACCACCTTCGATGCATGGTACTCCTGTAACGTCCATGCCCGCATGTTCCATATGCTCTTGGTCAAAGCACCACGCAGCGCGAGGCGATTAACCCCGCGAAGGAAGATGATCGTCATGGCAGAGTGTTCATACCAATAGAACATGCTGACCAGCGCTTCTTGGAGCGCAAAGTGATCTCCTTTGTTGATACAGCACGTGTCGCTCCATGCCCAATTAAATCCTGCCTCTCGTACAATCTTGCAGAACATTTGAAGCTTCTCGTGGGTGGGAGACGCTTTGAGAGCATACACTACAATTTCAATAACGTTTTCGAACAACGGCTCGTTGGCTTCCCACTTGTGTGAAAATGTGGCATAACGGTAGTATTTCTCAACTTCCTCCTCGATACGAGTGTTGTCGATGTGTGTGGTCATGGAAGAGATTAGTGCCATAAAAGTTGGCACAGTTTCGAAGGCAAAAGCCTGTTCTGATTTGTTGCAGAGGCGACCGGAAGTAGTGTTGATCAGCACTAATGGGGAATTACGAATGGCGTCCTCGATAGTTGTGCGGATCTTTTCTCGCGTCTCTTCTGGCCTGACGTAGCGGCGAGATCGTTCTGTGAATGGAATTTAATAGAAAGATATCTCTGTGATGCAAGTACACTCACCACGAATCTCTGGATCAGGTGATTGGGACATCTTTAACAACATTCCCTCGAACGCATCCGTTGCATCATCATAACGTCCCAAACCATGTAAAGCTGCATGCTTCCTTTCGTAACCTAATGGAGAAGACGAGTCAAGCTTGATTGCCTGAGTAACACCATTAGCATGCAAGAACTAGAATGAATTGATGTGAGCACTTCTCTGGCATCGTTCAGTGCGTCCTCCCACTCCCCTTTGTCCGCGCGCGCCTTGCTTCGCTTACACAACAAATTTTGTGGAGTAGCAGGATTTAACGACAGTGCGGTCGTGTACTGCGAGATGGCTGCGTCGCACTGCTTCACATCCATCGAACTATCCCCGAGACTCTCTAATTTCCCACAGCATCGAGATTTAAAGTCTGATACAGTCTGGTCACACCGATATCCCCGTATTGTTCACATGATCACTCACCGTGAGTCCAATTTGCTTGCTTGACATTGATATCATGTCCTAGTTCGCTACACATGTGGTGGAAACACACAACTCCATCTACCATTTGGCCAGTCACTTCGAGATGCTCACATATAACTTGATAGACGGTAGATCTCGGAAGAGTGAACTATGGGCCAAAACGAACATCAGGTATGCGAGGAATGCTAGGGCAAAAGAATGCTCACACTGAGGGCGGCAGTCAAGGCATCTTTCCACGTCACAGTTGTCAGTTTTAATCTTGCCCACTCCCTCGACAATGACATCATAGGGTGTAATCCACTGTTGCGGCCAGTGGTCACTGAACACGCATTGTCAAGGCTATTTTCCGGCGTAGAAAGACATTGTTCCATAAACCCTGCAACGAATTCCAATTCTGCAGGAACAGTAGATAATACATTGGCTCACCAGAAGCCCATGTCCTGATAGGTTCAGAGATATTGATCACCTGATCCACCATGTGCAGAACAGACTCCCTAGCCTCCTTCGTGCGACCTGCTGAGAGTAGAGCCTCACACAATCGCTGTTGAATTGTGATTCCAAGGTCATCAAATCTCCACCCTGAAATCTGTCATAAAGATCAATTTCAATATAGCACAAGTGGCGAGGTATATACCAGTGAGACTATCAACAATGGTGGCCGAGTACGATTACCCAATTTAATTCGCGCATCTTCAAACGACTTTATTGCACGTTCGTAGTCACCGCCTTCCAGGTGCATGTTCCCAAGGAGAAGGTGCATATATGCCTATCTGAAACATCAGTGGTGACGCTCCCGTGTGATAACACATGGTCCACGTGCCTGGACTATGTAGAAGGTTGAGTCAAAGTATGCCGTAGGAATGAGGTTGTCTATCCGTAATATCGCATCATTATGCTCCCCGGCCATGAACAGGACAACAGCCTGACTCGAAAGGGTAGTTGGAGAAAATAGTGAGTAACGATACAAATAACACACACCTTAATGAGAAGGAGAGTGGCAACATGGTTCGAATAGAGCTGGAATGCAGTATCGCACACCCGACGTGCCGCAGGTTTGTCTCCCTTGCCAACAAGAGCCATGGAGTTTGCAATGTAGCCAACGACGGACGGCTGGATTTCGAGGGACTAGTTAAAATGGTATTAGCATCCATATATGCGAGTATAGAACAATATGCACCTTCTCGGCATCGATGAGCGCTGCGTCCCACTGTTCCAAGCGTGCCCGGACAATAGCTCGACTGGCAAGTATGTGATGGGCGGTATCCTTGGAGGTCGGGATTGCCGCAGTAAGTAACACTTCCGCGTCCGTGAGCTGAGAGTTTTTCCATACGTTGAGCGCGGCATTTTCAATACGAATCTCCGGCTCCTTGTGTATGGAGGGTAGATGAAAAGACTTGTTCGTGCATGGAAACTAGGTGGACGTACTTTCAGGAAAGAAAGAGCTCTGATGACAATTTTCTGGTCCTGCAAAACAACCGCAAGAAGGCGGTCGTCTGGAGAGAACGCGATTGAACATTTTTCGCTGCTCCGCGTGATGAGGCCAGGTCGGGTGTGTGTTGAGGTGTCCCAGAAGGTGATGTTCTCCCCAGTAGAGTAAGCTATGAACTTCCCATGTTGCGGCAGAGCAATGCAGGACCAGTTGTCCGTGGGAGGAATAGACCACTCCGAGACGGTTGACCTGGTAGACGTATCGACGTGCTTGATTTTACTGTCCTCGGCTATGACGAAGAGCCTGAGGTTGTTGAGCCAATGGAGACCGCGCCACGGGCCCAATCCCACTTTGATGCTGACGAGTAGGCGACCATCGTTGCTGTCCCAGAGTCGAATGCAGTGTCTATCGGCTGTCGCGATTTGGTTGCCTTGCGGAGAGTATTTAGCTGCACGAACCGAGCCACCATGATCGAGCGTCCGCACTTTTTGGCGCGTCGCGATGTTCCAAACTGCGGCCGTGTAGTCGCCGTTGGCGGAGACGAGATAAGACGAGTCTGGCGAGAAATCGACGTCCCGGATGGCTCCTCTACCGATGTTGTGTGCAAGGACTCGTTCGTACGTCGTCACGTCCCAAACCGACACCTCGCCGTCGAAGTAGGACCCCGCTGCGATCCATCTCCCATCCTTGCAGACAGCGACACAGTAAACGTGCCTCGCTTGCATCGATGCTACCCATTCGCCGTTTTTCACTCGCCACACTTGAATACCCCCATCTCCGCCACTGACGAGATACTCGCCATTCACTGTAAATGACAGTGCATTCACCAAGTGTCCAGCGTCAATTTCGATGGACTGGGAATGTTCTTATCCAGAGATCAGCAACCATTGCAACTTATCTCCTCAGCACGCACCACTCATCGCCGATGACACGGACGTTGGTGACAATAAAGAGAGTAAATGAAGGAGGTGTAGTCCGTACACAAACACGTTGCCTCTAGCCTAACTTGTGCTTTCGGCGCTTGATTAGTTACTGCTAGGAAACACCATTTTTAGTGCTGTTTCGCGACTCTTGGTTCTCTAGCGATTGGCGAGAATAATCAGATTGTGTGTATTACCGCTATGGTATCCTCGTCAATAATTATTAGTTCCAGTTTGCTGTGACTACCCCCAAAGCATCAGTGACTACTAGTGTTTTCCCGGCCAGGCTTGAGAGCCCGGGCCGAGTCAAGCTGAGCCCCTAAGAGCCATGTTGCAAATTGTATAACCTGCCTTCCAATCCTGGCAGGTTTAGACCTCTTTGTAAGCAACTTGTAACCAACATGGAAGAGAATTCCTGGGCACAAGGCACTCTATAATCAGAACAGAAGTTACTGTTGGCATTCCAATAGATTTCAAGAGTGTTTACATAAGGTGATTCTTATTGCCTTTGTTCCTTTCCCTGTGCCCTGTTTGCTTTCCACACCATACTCCTTTTTTTGTCCCTTTCTTTGAATCCTCCAAATTGACATTCTGAGCTTCTTTTTCTTTGATGCCATGCCTTGGTCCACTCACCTGCCATACAATAAAAAGGTTATATGTAAGATATGTGATCATGAATATCAAGTTTATGGCATCAAATTGCATGAGACTCACTGTGCAAAAAGGACAGAGAAGAAGAAACAAGCAGATGAGTTTGTAAAGGCCATGAACAAAATAATATGCAAAGGTACCTCATTTTCCAGCATTCTTCACTAATATAATAACATGTTACCATTGCAGCTTATCAGAAGGAGAAGAAGCATGCACACTGTGAGCATAAATGCCTCCTAAGGGCTATCAATAGTTCTGAGCCTATCTTGGATCCAGGACACAATTTCAATATAGATAACTTGTTGAACAATAGTTCTGCCACTAATATATCTAATTTTGCCATGTTGACCACCACCTTTGTCCACACAGGACCTTCTAGATTATCTCTTGTGCATGATGATTTTGACACCAGCTTTGCTAAACCAGCTGCAGACAAGCACTATGTTGACCATGACCACTTAGGGTTTATGAGCATCAATTCTTATCATACCTATCAGAGTAGTAAGTGATTCTTTCATTTACTTTAATGCAGTAAACTAATCGCTATATTACAATGACTCCCAAAACTATTCCAATGTTTAACCTAGATGCAGTGCATGAAGTGCATTGCAAATACCTATGGGAATTGCGCTTAGTCATAGTGAGATAAATAATAGTACATAGTCAGGGATACCTGCTGGTGCCTGGATCATGTGATTTGATCCACAAACAGGCAAGATATAGTATGCCTATTTTAAAACACTCACTATATTGGAACAGTTTTGAGACTTTCACTATAAATAATAGGATCTTGATGAAATAAGTAGATAGTTGCTATTGTTGAGTGTCACAAACAAAGATATACATATAAACATTATGTCTGTTACAAACACTACCTTTTTCACCATCTTATCTTATCTTTTCGTATTACATGATGTTATCAACATAGTGTACCAACGCTAAGTTTCTACTTTTCCATTTTCTTGTTGACTAATTATGATTACATCCTCATTTTTCGAACCCAATGGCATTGGCTAGACTTGTCATCCAAGACAGTCATCAGCTGCTTTCCACAGCCATGTGCTGCCATAGTATTCAAATACCTTCAAGGCTGTGGTCGGCTATTCTTACTATCATCCAATCATATCTTTCCTATTCGAGTCATAGTGAGTCAGAGATAAGGAGGCTATGCATACCAATGCATGGCTAAGCTCCGAGGCTATGCCCCACTGCCTCTTCACTGCCTACAGATCTTATCTGGTTATGTCTCATAGCCTCTGGACCTCCGCCTCACCTGATCCACGCCTTTGGCTATGCAAGGTACTGCTCGGCTATGCATGATACCTGTACACACAGCCTTGTCAGGAATTACATGGAACTCTACTTATCTTACATAGACAATTATTGGTAGATTCGGTACAAACATGTACAAACCTTAGAGTAGTATATAAAGGCCCAAAAGCCAACCAGAGAACCTCAGTCAAGTTCTCTTGGTGTTTCCCCTTGAGCACTCCACTCAGCCTCTCTACCGCTACACTTTAAT
>JBBPMS010000334.1:2365-22054 GCA_038090435.1 Phylloporus scabripes | reverse complement strand
TCTCCCTCAGGGACCCTCATCCGCTTCCTATATCTACCGCCACGCAGGCCTTTCTTCGTTTGTTCGACTCTTTGTTAACCATGTCTGCTCCGTCCCAGCTCAAATTGTCCGGTTCGTCATTGGTAGTCTGTACACAGCATCTATGCTGACTTCCTGCGCGCTGATCAGGCACCGTCGTCGTCACTGGAGGGAACCGCGGTATTGGCTATGGATACAGTCATGCCCTTGCGCAGGCTGGCTCCAACGTTGCCATCATCTACAGGTTTTGCTGCAATGTGTTTCCCCAGCCTTCATCTGCTAACCGCATCTCGCGTAAAGGTCCCACAAGGATGCACAGGAGAAAGCCAGAGAGCTCCAGGAAAAGTTCAAAGATGTTGTAGTTCGCGTACGTGTTGTATATGTTGTTCCGAGTCATTGTCACTAATGCGAACGCGACAGGCCTATCAATGTGATGTGTGCAGCCCTGAGAAGCTGCAAGAGACGTTTAAGCAGATCGAGCGGGATATGCCTACACGCATCACTGGCGTTATCGCTGTTCGTATCTTGTTCTCTTTCCGCCGTTCTATTTATGTTTGCGTTCCGGTGTAGAATGCCGGGAGTTCCATTGTGAAGCCCGCTCTGGAGCTCAATCACGAGGATTTCCAGAAGACGTTTGGTGTCAATGTTTTCGGCGTGTTCAACACATGCTGTGCCGCTGCCAAGTAGGCTTTTATTCATTTCCTGTAGTGACTTGACCAACGTGGGCATCCCAAGGTTGTGGACAGATCGCAAAGAGAAGGGCTCAATTGTGATCACGGCATCGATGAGCGCCCAAATCGTCAACCAAGCTCGGCCCAACCAGGCTTTGACCCAAGTTCGTGATCCATTCGTGCTTTGCGGGATAGAACCTGACTTATGTCGCAGGCATTCTATAATTCGTCCAAGGCGGCGGTCCGCATGCTATCCAAGACGCTCGCTGCCGAGTGGGCTGGGCAAAACATTCGCGTCAACTCCGTCTCCCCTGGCTATGGTGCGTCGCTCGTCTCCTTCTATGGAACCTCGCTAAGACGGTTGTTCACTTTGTAGTGGAGACTGACCAGACGGACAGTCTGGGTAAGGAGGTTTTGAGACACCAGGCAGGGAGTGTGCCTCTTGGCCGATTCGCGCAGGTCAGCCGCGTGTCTCTTACCCTACATGTCGTCAATAACGCTCATTCGATCCTGCTTGCTTAGCCTAAGGAGATTGCGCCGCAGGCGTTGTTGCTCCTTTCGGACCTGGGGAGCTACATGACTGGCGGTGACTATGTTGTGGATGGGTATGTGTCTCCTTACGGCTGGATTTCGCCCGATAAGTTGATGTTGGCACCCAGTGGTCATCTCGTGTGGTAAACTATGGTTCCCAAACGCGCATATGAGAAGATGTCAACAAAACTCATCCATAGCGAAAGTGTGAATGTACATGTATTTTTAGGTGTTGAATGTATTATATAAACGGGTACGCACCAGTATGCTACGTGCTAGTGCAGCATGCTGGAGATCTTTGGGTTTGTTGTACCGCATGGAACACATATTTTGTCTTGTACCCCGCGCCGTGAATTTTTTGTTTCAATCCCAAAAAAAGGCTCTATTCCGCAGTACTACAAGTCCATGGTTAGGTATAGCGGCGATCTGTAACCTCCATGTCGTTAAGCCATATATGCGCGAATCAAGCGCCCGCTTAATTATACGAAACTAGCAAGCAATTGGCGTGCCAGCACCCCGTCCTCCAGCCTCCAGCGGCTAAACAAGGCGATCGGGGTGAGTTTGAGCCACTGTTACACGACATCAATAGTGTGCGACTTGAGCTCAGTCTGTCCGCCCTCCGTTTCAGCGTCCTCTGGAAAAATCCCGCCGACGTCCGTGTGCACGGTGTGTGACAGTGCGACCTGGATGCCACCATGCGGGAAATAGTGCAGTGGGGACACGTTCGACGTTATCTGTATCCCGCTTGCGGGGACCGCAGCCTGCATCTGGATCTCCTCTAAGCGAGAATCCGTAGTATGGTGACTGCTTCCATCGCCGTGCGCGAGACCCAAGCCGATTCGAACGATGACGGAAGAGAACTGGCGTTGTTGGACGTGTTGAATCCGAGGGATTGAGTAAAGGAGCAATGGTGAATAGAAGCATGAGCATTGGGTCATAGAGGTTATGCCGAGTGTGACGTACCACAATACCCTAAACGAGGCGATGCCATTCTATTACTCAGCATTCTTCAACAACATGGTTATCAGGATCGTGCTTACGATTATCGAGGGCAACTAGAACGAGAAACGGACAAAAATTGGTTAGCTCTCCGCCTTGAAAGTGTTGATTAACTCACGGCATTAACGAGTACTAGCATAATTGAGGATTGTTGTGCGAAGGTGACCAGTATCACGAGGAGAATGAGCGAGTAAACCGAACCTTTGTTGTAGTGTTATTTTTTACTGGAAATGACAAGTATGGTGCATTTCAACTCACAAGATTCGACGACAATCACCACTATGCCAGGCAATCGATTACCACCCCCTTTAACATCAGTGGCTCTCTGAATTTCCAAAATCTTGAGAGCAATGAGACCTGTTGATTGTGAGAAGTATAAAATTGGAGGACTCCAGACCAGCGGAACGCACATGTACACATTATGTTCAGGGTGAGTGTAACTGCACCGAAGACTTTGACACACGCAGAAAGGGGATTTTTATATGGGTTATCCGCTGGCGTGAGCGTGCTTAGTATGTACAGCATGAGAATACCGGTTACTATGTTCGTTCTCGAGTAAGTCATCCTACGAAAGGACGAAAAGGGTACTTACCAACGTCAGCCAACAACAACAACAAAGGAATGACATTCATTAAGTAATTTCGACCCCATAGGACGAATGAGCGATAAAACTGGATTCGCATAGCAACTTGTAGTTGATGGCCACATGGAAGACGAATGGCTTACGATTAACGCGTCCGACACAAGTGTTACTCCGACATATAGCATGTTCTTCACAATGTTTTGCCACCTGTCATAGACACCGTAGTATGTACTGGGGTAATATGGTGTCCCCATATTTCCTGTGAAGGCATTGATGCTACGGATGATATCAATCACCATGTGCTTCAAGAGCGTGCATGAGCCGTAAAGGAAATAATGGCTATGCAATTGACTTACCGAAGTGACAATGATGAACAAAATGACAGCCGTGCCAAGGAGGTAGTCATTCGGTCGACGTCGTCGACGTCGCAGTATTCGCATACACTGTGTGAAGATCTCAAGATATACACCTAGAGGTTAGTTGGTGATAGTGACCGCTTCGACTTTATCGCAGCATACCGTAAAGGAGTGACCCCAAAATGACACCAGTGAGTTCGGCCACTGGCACTGAGAGGGACATGGTGGACAGAAGGGATTGTGAAGCGCGTAGAATCGGATAAGAAGTACTATAAGCTCAAGCTTGGCCGCAGCTGACGTCCCTCCCAGGGGCCGAGGTTCATCCAGCCTCGTCAGATCAATTACTGGGCCCGGCCCCCCCGTAGCATTAGGTGGAAACCGTGTGTGGTAGGACCATGTGAAGCCACTAGCCGACCTCGACTGAGTTGTTCGACTCCGCCTAAAAGCCTAGTTCCCTAGACATTGGTGCTCGGCGCCAGCTTGGGGCTATAACAGTTACATAATGCTAGACTCTCACCCAGTTCAGTCATCTGTCGAAGACTTCTACTTTGTGGCGTTACTGTTCTACGAACACGGAATGCCTAGAACACCGTAGAATAGAACCTTCTTGCATTGTGTGGCTCACTATGCACTATATGCGAGGTCCAGGGATCCTACACGAGCATAATAAGCATGGCAACAGTTATGTTTCGGATATACTTAGCATCGGGTTGCACAGAAAGTGCAACTTGCACGCATACGTAAGCTGCTCACGTCCTGTTTGCTACATGTTCCAATCTGGCTGATTTTTTTGCCCGTGTGTTCCAGGGACTAGGGACCTGACTTCATTTACTTGCAGCATTCTTGGCATCTGTCAATCACTCAGACTTTCCTGGCGAGAGCGAATTTAGGGTGCGGGGTCGAAGAGTTCGGTAGTACATTCAAACGATTCACGTATTTCCAGCCATTTGGCGACGTAAATGCCGTCTAGGGTAAGCAGAGCGGCAGGGATCATGTTATACTAAGAGAAATCCATCGCACCGCCAGTACGTTTGGCACCGTCAAACATCCTTCTCAATATACTGCATCGATACTCGATTGGTAGCGGTAGTAGTAGTAGTACGAGTTGCTGTCGTCAGGCCAGTCACTATCCGTTTCGTATGGTGGTCTTGGTGAAAGTATTTGACACATGCGTCTCCATACTTGAAAGGCAGCCGTGCACAAGGCTGTCCCAAGGGTCAGGATTCCCCTGGAACAGTGGAAACCCAGCGTAAACCCTCGGGAATAGCGAACTTATAATGTCATTTGTTTACCAAGTGGTTCTGGCCAGCACTTTTCCTCTTGCAAAATATGATCAAGTGCAGATGTACATCATGTAACATGTTGATTTCATGAACCTCCTCGTCTCAGTGTTCTTGAGAAAACTCTATAGACTATAGTATAATAACATTATTGCATCTTGGCACGATCGGAGAGTACAATGTTACAGGGTCTGTTTTGACATGCTTATTGACTCACGGAATCATCCTTATGAGTATAGGACACGTCTGTTTAGTTCTCCAACCAAATCTTACATTTATATATTTTCCTAATTTCTTACAATCTCCGTATTATACCAAGGGTACCTGTTTTACATTTCAAAGGTGTTCAAAGGTGGGGTGGCAGATCTCTCTTGTACCCATCTGGAGAAAAAGAGCACCCGACAAGTCAACAAGTCAGGGTAGCCAATTTATATAAACTGTTATGAAATTGACTACCCTAGTTTTTACTGCCGATTTATTTGTTGCCACCCTAGGGCGGCTGTGTGGAATTTTCGACACTACACTTTATTATGCAACGCACCGTAGTGGGTCGCATTGAGGTAGCGGCGCTACTTCACCCACACGAACGTGGTGAGGTATCAGCAGCCTGTATCTAGCTCGCTTTTCATCAAACGCCACTTATCTATGCCAGCCCCCGCTGGGGATATCTCGTCTACATGAGTTTGCACTGTGCGTGACTAGGTGACAAGAACGCCACCTTGCAGGAAATAGCGCAGGGCGCAGCTCACCTTATTTCTGATTGATATTTCGCTCTCAGGGTTGGCAGACCGCATACTAAGTTGCGTGCGGTGAGTCCAGATCCAGGCCTCAAACCTAATGAATCCAGTGTTTATCCATGATCCTATTCATTCGTCTGTCTTATTGCCGAGACTAGATTGGTGGTTCTAGGCGTGCAAGTATGAACTATTATGTTCACCCTGAGCCCCTACTGAACTGCGGTGGATAGGGTATTCGGCCTCGATCACCCCCGATTGCTGCGCCGTTGGAGGCAATTGTTACTGCGCGGCGTGTTGTGGGCTTGGCGGGGTCGATAGGAACCCAATGATTGAAAGGCCCCTTGAAGTTCGATGGATCGATTCCGGTAGTCAGTAGAGGGTTGGCTGCTTTGAATAGGGTTGCTAGCGGGGTGTGTGAGTAGTAACAGCACAGATCGAACTTCACTAACTAACGGGTCAGTATCAAACGTTTCAATTTCACTAAAACCTTCTGCTTTAACGTGGTTCACGGTACGTTTCACAGTCTGTAGTCCATGCTGAACATCAAGTGAGATCAATGGAGCAAAACAATCGGCGGCAGCTTGGCCCGCCGCCGATGGTCACAGAACTTTCACTGCGACAACGAATGGCGTTGTCCGTTCAAGGGGATCGCCGATCAAGGTGGTTTCGCAGGATCTCATTGAGTACCAGGGACTTGGGGTCTTAAAAGTGTATTAGAGTCAATGGCACCCGATCTTGACCATTTCAAACCAAGCCTGGCAAAGGCTTGATTAGGCAACCATGAAATTGAATGGACGTGGCGTCACCCTCGCCGAATCCCAGAGGGGCCTCCATGGAAGATTATAAGAGCCAACCAGCGTCTGACCGTTGAGCCCACCTCTAGCTTTTGTGATCCTTTGTCAACCGCGCAGTCTCTTCTCAGCATTTTTTTCCCATCACAGTGCCCGCACAAGAGACTGTAACCATGCATCCTGAAGGTGTGTGATTGATCGTCTATTGTAGGGATTGTGAAGTCAAGCTGATGCGTTCGTGCACTTACGTCAGGTACCATCGTCGTGACATTTGGCAACCGCGACCTCTGCAAAGCATTTAGCAATGCCCTTGCTCATGCACGCTGTCATGTTGCCATTCTCTACAGGTTTTTTCTATTGTTCTTTTTGTTTTTCAGCTAACTATTTGCCCGCTTCATAGACGATCTGAGGATGAGAGTCAGGTATCCGAAATCATCGAAGAAATTCGCAAAGATTTCCCACAGTTCAAAGCTCGAGTATGTCTTTTAGCTTCGCCTGTGTACTGACCCTCCTTTCTTATAAATTTGTTAGGGCTATCAATGCGATCTGAGCAGCACTAACAGGTTGAATGAGACACTCAAGGAAATCGACAACGCTAATGAATTCGGTGGTGCCAAGATCACCGGTCTTATTGCTGTTCGTTCTTCGTTCTTCGTTTCCTTCACTTATATGAATTGCCTTGCAGGACGCGGACACATCCATCATGGAATCTGCCTTGAAGCTGTCGCACGACGACTTCCAGAGGGTGTTCAATGACAACGTGTATACCGTCTTTAACACCAGCCGTGCTGCTGCCCAGTACGAGCCTACATTTCTATCATCTTCTCGCATGACTGACGAGAATTCTTCGCAGGTTGTGGCAGAACAATGGGAACCGACGTGGCTCGATCGTGATTATTGCCTCAATGAGTGCCCAGATCGTCAATCAGGCCCGTACCAACGAAGCCTTGACTCAGGTCGGTCTACACTTGCGCCATGACATCGTTTGCGTGGAGCACTCATCGTTTTCTCTGTGAAGGCCTTTTACAACTCATCCAAGGCCGCGGTCCGCCATCTCTCAAGGGCGCTTGCTGCGGAGTGGGCTACAAAGAACATTCGGGTTAACACCGTCTCTCCAGGCTATGGTATGTCGCGCTCGATTCTTCATATTCGCGGTCGCATTTGGACCCTGAGGCACAACTTCAGTGCAGACAGAGGCGTCCGAGAATATGGATAGGAAGATTCGGGAGTACCAGAGGGATCATGTTCCTCTCCGTCGATTCGGCAAGGTCAGTCTCTCTTTTTGTTTCCTCGCGCCTTTTGACGATGGTTCGTTATTCATTCTGCTTAGCCTGAGGAACTGCGTGGTCAGGTCTTACTCCTGCTCTCGCCTGTCGCGAGTTACATGACGGGCGGCGATTACGTCGTGGATGGGTACGTGTCAAGTCGTGTTTGGTCGCTGCTTATCCAACTTCGTGCAACAGTGGCCAGCTTATCTGGTAAATCCTTCGCCAAGTATAAAAGAATTGTGATGTTTTAGTTGAATATGTAGTTATAAGAAATGTAGCAAGGGAGACATGCATGTATTTTTAGCGAGTGAATCGAGAATTGATTTCTGTTTTGAAATTCGAATGCGGAAGATTCCATCACCATGTGATGATCGGTGATTCGGGGCGTTTGTATCATGACATGATATCAGGTTGTCATGTCACATAAATTTAGCTACATTGGTGGTACAGAGTATAGATATGATTCCGATGCAGAATATGCTGTGTGTACAGTAAAGGTAGGAGCCTTCTCATAGACTACAATGGGAGGGAGTCATGACAGTCCAGTCTCATGACGATTTAAGAACCAACTAAATATTTCCGAGGATAGTAATGTGAGAGCCAATGACTGCGAGTATCTCTGGACGCCCGCATTCAAGTAAATTAATTTCATCATCTCCGCGCTCAGGTGGCAACCTCAAAAGAAGCCAGAATCTCGTCACGTTACCGTAGGCAATGGCGCTGCAGAGCACCGCCAATATCCATGCGTACCCGAAGTTAGACTGCATGGAGCCCTGTCTTGACATCGGGGACACCCATGTCCACCTCCGTCTCGACATCCTCGCCATCGGCACCATCGACATGCGTGTGCACTGTGTGCGACAGGGCGACTTGGACACCTCCGCCTGTGAAAAACGCCGGGGAAGGGTCGGCAATCTGGTCGGAGTGGGACAACCGCGCGCTGGCCCGAGCAGCGAACCGTGAGCGGCTACTTGTCGCAACCGATCTGGTGTTGTCGTCTCCATGCGAGACACCCAAGCCAACGCGAACGATGACGGAAGAAAACTATGTATGAACGTGAGCACTGCCTGTGGACGGAAATAGGAAGGGTTGTCGTACCACAGCACCCTGGGCGGCGAATGAAAGACAATGACATACTCTTCCTCAGCATTCGATTACACTATCTTCCAAAGGACGTGCTTACGATTATCGGGGACATCTAGGACAGTCAACAGGTAAGAGGATGTCAAAAGTATCGCCGAGCAGGCACTTGACTTACAGTGTTGAGGAAAATGAACATCACTGGAGAATTACTGCCATAGGAGGCTATCAGGGCCACGAGCATCGACGAGTAAACAGCACCTAGGAGTGTCATTTGTTGTACGAAAAACTACGCATGCAAGGCAACTTACCAGATTCGACGATGATAGTCACTAAGCGAGACAAATCACCTTGCTTCCCCTTTGCATATGGCGCAACTGCTCTTTGAATTTTCCAGATCCTCAGGGCGATAAGACCTTTGAATGATGAAGCAGGAATCCAACGATATCAATGATAGAAGACCCACATGTGCATATAACGTTCAAGCTGAGGGTAATTGAATAGAAAACTTTGACCCTCACAGAGAGAGCATCTGTATACACGTTTTCCCCTGGGACGATAAGGCTCAGTGTGTACACCCAGAGGATCCCGATCGCTGTGTTCATTCTCGAATAAGAAGCATCCCACAAGCAGGAGAAAGGACCACCTACCAATGTCAGCTAAGAGCAACAAGAAGGGAATGACTGCGACAAGGTAGTTTCGACGCCATACAATGAAAGAGCGATACAGCTAGATCCGCGTCAAAGTCAAGAAGTATACGAGAAACAATAGACTTGCCATGAACGCGTCTGATAAAATTGTGACTGCCACATAGAGCGTACTCTTCAACAGGTTTAGCCATGTGTCAAAGATATCATAATATGTCACAGGGTAATTTGGAATCTCCATATTTGTTGTGAATGCGTCTATATTACGCACGATGTCGACCACCCAGTGCTTCGGGCGTGGTGGTGAGCCGGAAGAGCGAACAGAATGTGATTGACATTGACTCACTGCAGTCACTAGGATGTACAATGTGACGGCGGTTCCAAAGAGATAGTCATTCCGTTGAGATTGTCTTCGTCGTAATACTTGGATGCATTGTAAGAAAATTAATATATATATACCTGAATCCTGCTTTGAGATGGAGATGATGAGAGTTCTGTCACGACATACCATACGCGAGTGACTCTAAAAAGACTCCAATGAGTTCAGCCTTGGGCAACGAGAGCGACATGGAGGGCAGAAGCGTCTCAGAGCCTCGTGCAGATGGGGTGAGACGAGAGCGGAAGGCACATGCATGTGTTCTAATATGCGGGTCGCATGCGCAGTCTCACGCTTTCTGATTTGGGCCATGCGCAGAGACCGGACAATCTCCGTCGGGAACATCAACAGGTGCCTGAAGATATGACTAGAACCATACTTACGGAGTCGAAGTTGACTAGACGGCCGTTTAATACGCCTAGAGGCACACACAGCAAATTGTGCAGGAGAGGCGTCGGCTCGCACGTGGTCGGCCGCTAAACCAATGATCAACCTCGCACAAGTTTTGAGGTAAGCAGATATTAGATGTGGTACGAAGACAGAGGACCTACTAAGCGAGTTTTATTCATCCAATGATCCTGTGTCCTCGGGAAGCGCCCCGATCACAGGGCCTGCACATGTACCCTGGAAGACTGTGCTGTGGGCAGTGCCTGCAGATGGTCATTAAATAGCACCGCGACATGCGAAGCTCAGAAGTTGTCCCCGACACTCATTTGAGGAAGGCTGGGAATTTCCCGTACTTGTATGTGTCGACGTCAGCTGATGCATCGATGGGACTTTGGAGGGTCTTGACTTTCTTCTTTACGACCATAGCTCGACGGTGGTGGTTGTCTATTGGCGGCTAAACTTGACACCGGGAAATGAACCGCGTGCTTGGCGATTATATCCCCCTGTGAAAACAACACTGAATAGCCTGTTCGCAGTGTGGTCCAGCCACATCACAAGCCCAGTCAACGAACACCCTCTCTCGTTATTCAAAGCCTTCCCACTCTCTTTTCCACTCAATCAGCCCTTTACCCTCAGCCTGACAGTCTATAACACTCGTCCCAGGTTCGGAAAGCCCATTAGCCCAACTGGGAACATCAGCCGAGGAAGCCCGGGAATTAGTTTCGGGATTATCCTTCTTTTCTTCCGCCCAATGTTCCATACTTCAGGATGATTTACCATCCTTATGGTGCGTCCTCGAGTTATCTCTATGCTAATTCAGAGGTGTGCCTTTCTCTGGCTCTCTTCATTTGTTACTGCACTTCAGACTAACAAGCCAATCAGGATGAACAGCACGGTAAAAACACATATCTTTCTTCCCCGGGATATCCATCACCCCAGTGTTTCCACAGTTTCGTGCCTGTGAGTGTTTGTTTTGGTCCTGAGCCATCCTAGCTCTTGATTCTAGCGGTTGTCAGAGATTATCTACCGATTCGACGATCCTATCACAGATTGGGACAGAAAACCCCAGCAGAAGCATTGCCATGGAAAACGCGTATACTTCAAACGACCAGACGTCATACGCACCGACAAATCTCACTGTGAGTCACCCTTCCATTAGTAAACTATTGCTCTCGCTGAACCATCCCAGACACGCATCTGTAGAGCGCTAAAACAGTTGGCAGGCACTGCCAAGTATCAGTTCTCATTAATTTCGTGGCCAAGCCTGAAGTTGGGTCGTGTTCTACCTAGGTGTCATAATATAGAAAACGATTCAGGTACGCGGCGTTTCCTGTCCATTGCGTTTGTAACCGGTTTTCGTTCCACCAGCCTTCCTATAGCTTGCTATTGACACCGTTTCAGCGAAAGAGTGCTACCTGTGTCCTCAGTCTTTTGTCACCAATCTCTGGTTTCCTCCCAACTTAACATACTCCCGATCGTACTGTAGGCTCCCCTTCAATATTATTTATTTTTTGGATCTGTAAATTGGTCGTCCCAGGCAGATTTCTTGGTGAGTGTATACAATGTATCTACCCGCTTAAAGTTATCTCCATGCATAGGGCCCTCTGTGTCGTGCAGCCCGAATGGATTTTTAGTTCTGGCAAATGGACGGTCGTCCCTGGCGTGTGGAACTCTTACTTGGTCACCAGCACTATCATCATCAATGCAATACTTTCGGTGGATGTGATTAGGTTAGCAAGACCCAGATCGGGCTTTGCCGGCGAACTCATCCTGATCTGGTGAATGACCAATCTTTTCGTCGGCATGCGTGCCGACATCTTTCTAGGAGGTCAGTCTGCCTTTGAATCAAGTTTCAGCGGTTTCACGCAATGATCAATCATTAGTCAGGTTGGCTCATCGAGGGTTCTCCTATTCATGTTTGCAATCTAAAATTCCTACCTTCCGTCATCATGTCCCAAGCTGACGCACCCCGGGACAGCGAACGAATCCTGCCTGAATCTGTCAATGCGATGCTAGAGGATTTCGAGAATACCGAGTATATTCAAGCGGCACTTCGCCTTGCAGACCCTTCGACCGCTTCTCCGAGTTGTGCAGGTCGGGGAGAGCCTCAACGAGGTCAGAGACGCAACCTTCCACCCTGCACAGTGCCTTCCATATCTCATGTCAATCTGGATTACTTCGATCCTCGGGGAGTTGGTGCGCTGCGGCACACATTGAGTAGGATGTCTACGGCTCCAAGCGAGCGAACACAGTTCGTGCGCCCCGAGGAGCCACCGACCGTGGAGGCGATCGGCGGCGCGTTCGATTTTGAGGCGGTTTTGCGAGATGTGCTCAAAAGGTATGATATTGTATGTCTCCCTGTATCATACCTGACCGAGTGTTCGTTCCGTTTCTGTAGGCGTGACGAGGCCGACATCAAATCACGCGAGCTCGGAGTGCTGTTTGATCAGCTCCGCGTGGTCGGAAGAGGCGCTTCCTTGTCATTCCAACCTACCCTTGGTTCGAGTTTGAATCCAATCAATATTTTGCGCGGCGTGCAGGACCTCCGACATCCTCACTTGCGCGACATCATCAGCGGTTTTCAGGGTGTCGTTCGCCCCGGCGAAATGCTTCGTACGTTTGGCTACAGATAGAATCAGTCAAGACGCTAACGAAGAGATTAGTTGTCCTCGGCAGGCCGGGATCAGGATGCTCCACGCTCCTCAAAGTATTAGCGAATCGACGGGATGAATTCCACGCTGTTGAGGGGGACGTTTGCTATAATTCTTTCTCTCCAGAAGATATTCGTCTTCATTACCGCGGAGATGTCCAATATTGCCCAGAAGACGACGTGCATTTCCCAACATTAACTGTCGAACAGACGATTAGCTTTGCCGCTAAAACGCGCGTTCCTCAAGCACGTGCTGAAGGGATGTCGCGCAAGGAATTTTGGATTGATATCACGAATATCTTAGTGACCTTGTTTGGCTTGCGACACGTAAAAAACACTCCGGTTGGAGATGCCGCATTGCGAGGAGTATCCGGTGGGGAGAAGAAACGGGTGTCTATCAGCGAAACATTGGCGACAAGGAATCTGTTGGCTTGTTGGGACAAGTATGTATCCCTTTTTTTCTGACACTTGTCTCATTTACGGTTCTCCAGTTCGACACGGGGACTCGACGCGTCTACTGCTGCCGAATATGTACATGCTTTGCGAATTGCAACTAACCTCTTGAAAGTGGCCACCATCGTTTCCATTTACCAAGCAGGAGAGTCGCTGTATGAGATGTTCGATAAGGTTTGCCTGATTTACGAAGGTCGAATGGTCTACTTTGGTCCTGCGCGCGAGGCGAGGCAGTATTTCGTCGACATGGGATACGAACCAGCGTCCAGACAAACGACTTCTGATTTTTTGGTGGCTGTTACAGATCCGAATGGACGTCAAGTTCAGAATGGCTTGCGCGGAGTCCCTTCGAGCGCGGAAGAGTTTGAGCGCTATTACCAGCAATCATCAATCATGCAAGAAAATTTAGAAGACATGGCATCCTTCCGAGAACAATATGTAGGGAAGCAGGAGATGATAACTGCATTCCGTGAAAGTGCCACAGCTGAGCGTGCGAGGCACATGCAAAAGAAGAGCCCTTATACGATATCTATCCCTATGCAAATTCGAAGTGTAATGGGTAGGAGGGTCCAAATACAAGCCGGCGCTGTCTCATTGCTTGTCATTAATACCTGGTAAGAGTTCACATTTCACTCGCATTTTTGCTAATATCGCGTCAGCGTATACATTCTGCAAGCCATCATCATCGGCACGACCTTCCTGCAGCTGTCAACAAATACCACAGCGTATTATTCTCGTGGAGGGGTCTTATTCTTGTGAGCTGCTACACATTTTCCTTCGCCTTGTTCTGATGGTGATATCAGTGCCGTGTTCTTACCTGCACTCTTTGCGATGTCAGAGATACCCTCCCTTTTCTCTCTGCGGCCTATCCTTCAGCGCCATCAGAAGGCAGCCATGTACCATCCATTCGTTGAGGCAATTGCGCTTACCCTAGTCGATGTGCCCATCACATTCACTATCATCCTGATATATAGCATTGTCTTGTACTTTTTGGTTGGGCTCCAGCGTACTGCAGGACAATTCTTGTGCGTACGCGCAACCCCTTATACGCTCTTACTGATGCGTCTTCTTACCAGTATATTCCTCTTATTCGAGTTTGTTACCGCACTTTTGGGGAAAGCTTTGTTTCGCAGTCTGGCAGCAGCGTTTAAGTCAGAGGCACCAGCTCAAGCATTCGCTGGAATTCTCATATTGGTGGTATCCCTGTACAGTTAGTACCTTACCCATATTATGGTAAACGACACGCTCACTGCTGTTAGCTGGTTACATCATACCACAGCCGTCCATGATTGGTGCTCTTCGATGGATCACTTATATCAACGCAAGTATCTTGCCCTTTGTGAATCACGTGTGCTGAACGAGAATTCTAGCCAATCAGATACTCATTCGAATCTCTCATTGTGAACGAGTTTCATACTATTGCCGGGTACTGTGGGACGCTTGTTCCAAGTGGTCCTTTGTATGCGTCATTCCCTGACAGCAACAAAGCGTGTACGACAGTAGGATCTCAAACAGGGGATCCATATGTTAATGGGAATAGCTTCGTATTTCTTTCGTTTGGATATACCTATAGTCATCTGTGGAGGGTAGGTCACAGCCTTGCTCGTATCGCCGGCTAACCTGGGATCATTTCAGAATTTTGGAATTGTGATCGCATTCGCTATCCTCTTCATCATTCTCCTCCTCATCTTTACTGAGTTCAACACGAGCCTGGCTGGTGCAACGTCCGTCATATTGTTCAAGCAGGGTTCAAATGCTTCGAACCCCGAAAGCGCAAAAGCCAGTGATGCTAACTCGGATGAAGAGAAGACACGAATTGCAAGTTCATCACGATCAGAATCTGATGCCTTGCGGGAGAACAAGGAGGACGTTCGAAAGGCTTTGGAGCACCAGCCTAGAATGAAAAACACATTCACCTGGCAACACATGTACTACGAAGTTGCGGGCCGCCGACTTTTGAATGATGTTTCTGGTTATGTTGCGCCAGGTAAGCTCACAGCACTTATCGGCGAATCTGGCGCAGGCAAGGTACGTACACCGTGATCCCTGGGGCTTATTAGAAATTCATCTTTGTTTCTCATGTCTCTCCCGTTGAAGACGACTCTCTTGAACGTGTTGGCGGAGCGTACAGAGACAGGTGTTGTTTGGGGGACTCGGCTTGTGAACGGTCATCCTCTCCCGCCAGACTTCCAGTCTCAGACGTATGTAACACGTGCCGTCTTGAGGTCATGCTAACCGAAGCCTTGGTTCAGTGGTTATTGCCAGCAAACAGACACGCACTTGGCGACCATGACGGTCGGAGAGGCATTACTATTCTCTGCAAAGCTGCGCCAGCCATTTAGCGTTCCAATAGCTGAGAAAGAAGCGTAGTAAGCATTGTTTTGCTTTGTGATGTGTGACATTGATCGTGATTCTTGCAGCGTCGATAGGTGCTTGAAGATGTGTGGTCTGGAATTCTACAAAGATGTGGTCGTTGGCTCACTTGGCGTTGAAATGAAGAAGAGAACAACGATTGGCGTCGAACTGGCTGCCAAGGTACGTGCGCTCCTCGATGCTCGTTACGTATCTCTGAACAATTCCCCGCAGCCAAAGTTGCTATTGTTTTTGGACGAACCCACTTCTGGGCTAGACTCACAGAGTGCATGGGCGATCATATCATTCCTGCGGGATTTAGCAGATAGTGGACAAGCAATTCTGTGCACGTACGTTTGTCTTGTCCATCTACATACATCATTCATTGATGAGATTCGTTCCACTCAGAATTCATCAGGTTGGCAATCCCAAGTTGTAGACTACATACACGCTCATGTGTTTTGTGATAGCCGTCTGCTGAGCTTTTCCAGACATTTGATCGACTTCTTTTATTGCGAGCGGGTGGTGAAACCGTCTATTTTGGCGACCTCGGGCCGAGCGCGTCGACACTCATTCACTATTTTGAAGGAAATGGATCGCGGCAATGTGGGGCCGAAGAAAATCCGTAAGTCCCATCCTTCTGGTCGAGTATGCGCACACGGTATAATACATCATTGCCTGAACAGGGCCGAGTTCATCCTCGACGTCATAGGCGCTGGGGCAACGGCGACCAGGACAGTAGATTGGCATGATGTCTGGATCAACTCTCCCGAGTCAACGCTCGTTCATAACGAAATCGATGGGATTATTGCCGAGGGGCACAATGTACCTCCCGTGACCGCCACCATCCGTTCTGGGTTCGCGACACCTTGGGCCTACCAGGTGTGGGAGTTGCTCAGGCGCAATTTTGCCCATTACTGGCGAAGCCCAACCTATCTGATAGCCAAGATGATGTTGAACATCGTCGGCGGGCTGTTCATTGGGTTCACCTTTTTCAAGCGTAATGATTCTCTCGAAGGCACACAGAACAAGCTGTTTGTGCGTATTGTTATCAACCTGGTACTATGTCACTGAGATTGGAAACCGACTAGGCGGTGTTTATGGCGTTGATTCTAAGCGTCCCACTTGCGAATCAACTCCAGGTCGTATTCCTCAACATTCGGGATGTGTACGAGATCCGAGAGCGCTCTAGCAGGATCTATTCTTGGGTAGCGCTCGTTACCTCATTGATCCTCGTGGAAATTCCCTGGAACATTGTTGGTTCGACACTCTTCTATCTTTGTTGGTATTGGACTGTCGGTTTTCCGACGGACAGGGGTGGATTTACCTACCTTCTCCTCGGGATTCTCTTCCCAATTTACTACACGACAATCGGGCAAGCTGTCGCTTCTATGAGTCCCACCGCAGAGATCGCGGGAATCCTGTTCAGTTTCCTGTTTTCCTTCGTTCTGACCTTCAACGGCGTCGTTCAGCCGTACTCACAGCTCGGCTGGTGGCAGTGGATGTATAGAGTCTCGCCCTACACATACCTTATCGAGGGGTTGGTATCGCAAAGTAAGCTGTCTCGGCCCTGTGTTTCTTGGCTAACACCATTGGTTTGCAGTTCTATCCGGACAGCCTGTTCAATGCTCTGCCAAAGAGTACGCAGTGATTCAACCACCCTCGGGCTACTCGTGCGCGTCCTACCTTAGCCCATTTGTCGCAAGCTCTGGCGGGTATCTCAATAACCCAGATGCAGGGTTGGACTGTCTTTACTGCTCTGCTAGCACTGCCGACGCATGGCTATACCAGAAGTTTAACATTCAGTATGCGCATCGATGGCGGGACGTAGGCTTGTTTTGCGCGTTTATTGTCTTTAATGTACGCGGATTTCTTTCTGGGTGGCTGCTCCGGCTGATGGGCTCAACGTGCAGATCTGTGTCATGTACGCATTCACGTATCTGTTCCGTATCCGGTCGTATGGGAAGAGCAAGGCAGTCGTCAAGCGCTCTATCTCTTATGTGCGAGTTGCGTTGACATCATTCAAAAGGAGGACGCCAAGGAAGGAAGAAGAACAGGGTGATGTACTGGAAGTTGAAACGACTTTATGAGATGTGGAATGAGAACTTATTTTGATTTGAATTCACCCGCAGTAGAGATTTGATATCTACTTATGTGTAATATCAGATGCTTTGGATCATCGGCTAAGTGGGGATAACGGGTAGTAATTTGCATTTAGGACTCTTCGATGGACAAATGACTCGGGTGTAGGACTTCGACAGTTCGGTTCGGTTGGCCATTACCTCGTTTCGCTGCTCCGTTGCCTCTAGACAATACATCCCTGGGCGTGCGGAAGTATTCCTGCACCCGTAGCTACCTGCTGGTAAATCGGGTATCAATCCATGTCGAAAAATCTAAGTAGCTGAGCAAGAACTCCTTGAATCCGGTGCTGTTAGACGTGTGGCGTTCCATTTCAACGCCAGCCAAGCCCCGGAACTTTTACATTCGTCATGCATGTCATGATTTCGAGTTTCACCTCGCCGAACCTTGCACTGCAGCCCGGAAAGTATTCCCACGTATGCGTCAGTAGAGCCCGCGTTAACACTGCCGTCACTTGTTGCTCCGAGAATCCGTCGGCAACTCGACGACTAATCCGTTGCCAATGGCCCTACTATTTAGTGGGTATCTTCGTCCTCCTTTGAATCGATCAAAGCTCTGAAAGGCTTCAATATATTAATCGGACATGCTTCGACGGTCACTTTGACTCGGCGATCTTGTGCATGTCAACTCCGGCAGGACAGACGCTCATTTTCACGCAACTCCGTGTAGTCAGCGGAGCCGTCCGCCGTTAGTGGGACGCTGCCAGATACGCGTAGTCCATCTTTTCACGCTACTTCGTGTAGTCAGCGGCCCCCTCAGCCGCTCGATGGCCATGTCAAGCAAAGACTTATGCGGCGTCTGAGGTCCTCATATATATAATCTTGTATGTCCAACATTTTCGCACAAACTTTCATACATCATGCCCCACACTGATGAGGCTCAGGATTACACGGAACGAGTTCTGCCCGATTCTCTCGAGGAGAAGAGTCAAGAACAGGACTTGCCCTCTCGCACTCCCTTTGATTATTTCGATCCGCAAGGGGTTAGTGCTCTGCGTCTTGCGATGGGTAGGGTGTCCGCAACTCCAAGCGAGCGAACACAAATCGAACACCCCGAGAGACCCCCGGTTTTGGCGGCCGTCGGAGAGACGTTTGATTTCGAGGCAGTTTTGCGGGGGGTTCTCAAAAGGTACCATTCAGACATTTGCCTCGTACTTGGCTAAGGACTTCGTTTGTAGGTGTGATGAGGCTGACATCAAGACCCGCGAGCTCGGAGTGTTATTCGATCAGCTGCGTGTAGTTGGGGAACGGGCTTCGTCGTCGTTCCAATCTACGGTTGGCTCCCTCCTGAATCCGATCAACATTCTGCACGCCGTACAAGACTGGCGCCATCCCCACCTTCGCGACATCTTAAGCGGTTTCCAGGGTGTCGTCCGCCCAGGCGAGATGCTTCGTATGTTTTCCGCACAAATGCAGTCGATTTCAAAGCTGACGATACGGTCAGTTGTTCTCGGCAGGCCGGGGTCTGGGTGTTCCACCTTCGTCAAAGTATTAGCGAATCGGCGCGATGAATTCTATGCCGTGGAGGGGGATGTTCACTATAACTCATTCACCCCGGAGGATATCAATCGTCACCACCGCGGAGATGTTCAATTTTGCCCCGAAGATGACGTACACTTCTCGACATTAACCGTTGAACAGACAATCGGTTTCGCTGCGAAAACACGCACTCCCCAGAAGCGCCCTGAAGGGATGTCACGCAAGGAGTCACGGAAAACAATGACAGACATTTTGATGACTTTGTTTGGCTTGCAACACGTTAAAGGCATGCCAGTCGGGGACGCAGCATTGCGAGGAGTGTCCGGTGGGCAGAAGAAAAGAGTGTCTATAAGTGAAGTGTTGGCTGCGAGGAGCTTGCTGGCTTGCTGGGACAAGTACGTCTCACTCATTTCTTCCGTTTTGTTATGTTTACTCGATTCTCAGTTCGACGCGGGGTCTCGACGCGTCCACCGCCGCCGAATATGTCCATGCTTTGCGGATCGCAACCAATCTTGTAAGATTGACCACCATAGCATCACTTTATCAGGCAGGAGAGTCGCTCTATGAGATGTTCGACAAAGTTTGCCTGATCTACGAAGGCCGAATGGTCTACTTTGGTCCCGCGAACGAGGCGAGGCAGTATTTCATTGACATGGGATATGAACCAGCGAATAGGCAAACGACGTCCGACTTTCTGGTGGCCGTCACAGATCCAAACGGGCGCCATGTTCGCGATGGTATGCGTGGAGCCCCTTCGACGGCGGAAGAATTTGAACGATATTACCGAAATTCGTCGGCCATGCAGAAGAATCTAGAGGACATGACATCTTTTCGGGAACAATACGTGGAGAAGGAGGAGCTGAAAACTGCATTCCAGAAAAGTGCCACGGAAG
>JBBPMS010000333.1:2229-22136 GCA_038090435.1 Phylloporus scabripes | reverse complement strand
ATGAGACCAGGCAATCAACGATTTTCAGATCCCCTGATAGATATCACTGCCACCAAGATAAGAAAGCAACACGTGGGGAAGTCGCGCGCCAAAAAAGTGGTGAAAGCAAGATAAGGTTGCGCGGGAATGACTCACTCGTCTTGCAGTACCCTTCGTAGTGTCCGTGGGCGACCTTGTCTTCGAGCCAAACAGGGACATACTCGATTTTGCCCTTGTTTCCCTCGATACCCTGCCCCTGGCCGTCTTCGTCGTATCCTTCCAGCTCAGCCTCCAACGCCGCTCTATCAGCCTGGCTGACAAGATGGCTCGGGATGAGGTTCTCCGCGTCACTGGTGGCCTCCCCGTTCGCGTCTGCAGATGCAGCACCTTCTGAGGGAAGGGAGAGGATATCGCCAGTCCAGCCAACGATGACCTGATCGTGAGTAGCGGAAAGGGAGCGAATACCCGAGATCATGGCCGCGTGGCCGTATCTGGGTGCGAGCTTCCAGTGCCTGGCAGGGACGGAAGATGGCTGGGACTGTACGGCCTCCGTGCCTTCTATGGGGCTGGCGGGCACATCCCCGACGAGGGTGGGCGGGGATGGAGGGGGGCTGAGGACACCCGCCGCGGCAGGGGTTGTGTGGGAGATGAGGGTGGGCACGACTGGGAGATAGTGGCAGACATGGACGATCCTGCCCGAGAGTTGCACGCCATGTGCTCTGTGGGTTTCTTCGAGTGCGCGTACTTGTTCACGTACGGCGTCGAGGGAAATGTCGTCGCCAGCGCGGGTGTATGGTTCGTGGAAGGAGTCCATGGGTGTGATGGGGGAAGGGAGGACAAGGGACAGGAAGAGCTTATATGCGTCCGAAGAATCAGATTATCTGCAGAATCGAGTGGATTTGGGGTCGCGACGGAGGATTTCAGGTCAGTGTGCTGAATTCGGACACGTCCATAGCAATCAGACGTTTGTCCCTCACAATCATTGCCGTTCATTACTCACGAGAGCAAGATGCCAGTCTACGTTAAAGCGTGTCCACGTCGTTGGCGTCGTCGTCGCTGTTGTGCGCGGTGTTCAGCCAATGTTCACCTCAGCCGCGGCAGACGGCTATGTGCGGGCCGGTACCCAGACCTTCCATTCCTGCACACCGTTGACCCTTTTCAGCCATTCGACACCAAAACCAGCTCCGGATTTACGCGGGTCTGGACTTTGTCAATCACCGTGTCGCCGGGTGTACTCGGCTCTTGTTCGCCAACGTCTACCATCCCGAGATCTTCCCATTTCTTGATCAACCCTAAAACTCGACGCGGTCTCTCTGACATTTTGATCACGATAACGCATTTGGCCGAACTTCTGTGTCTAATGATTTTGCCTATCCGATAGGATACAGTGAGTAGCTTTATTTGCCCACGCCATCAGCATGCAGATTCTTCGGCCGACATGTGTTACAAACTTATCTGTCCAATGGACGAGTCCACTGGCTCCATTCGCGCGTTTATGCCCTAATTATCTTGCTTTAATAACTCGATCTAGCGCAATTGTTCCGTCAATCGGCGATTCGTCCTCCCGCGGCCGTTTTGTCTGCAGCTCTCAGGTGGTCATTCTTCACTTTGTCCTTGTACCCGCTCGCAACCTCATCGATCCCTGACGCTGCCATCGCGGACGCTTCAACACACTGTCTGTACCCTACTCCTCCACACTTCTCATTATTGCACACTCTCGTCTGGACGATCTAGGGACGGTTGAAGAACACACATGCCGCCGCTGGCTGGCTGGAGATGACAAATGACCTTGTTTGACGTGTGTTGTCGATTGTCCGTGTGTCATCGCGCTTTGTTTGTGCATTTTGATCGACGTTTGTCTACGCCATTACGCCTCAATCCTTGTGTCTGTGGATCCTTCGCGGACCTGTGCGTCACTCCCACCTGATCGCCAAGGCTCATCCTGAACTCGATCAAGCCAATCCAATGCTGAAATTTTATCCAAAGTCTGACCATGGCACATCAGTTTTCTGATATATCCTTGTTTGAAGAATGGCAGTTAGGCTCGTAGCGGTGTCGTTTGTGCAGCGAATCAATACTACATAAAGTCACCTGACATTTTTCTGCAACGTGTTTGCCGTGTGACGGTGATGGATGAATGTATTGGGCGCAAACCTTTTCGCTCCACCGCTAGGAATTCGCGGGCCGCAGCACCCAGTACCTCGTTCACTTCCATTCAAACCCACAGCCTCGCCCCACAGCTCGTCCTTGTGCATACTACGATGTTCGCGAACCAAGCGGTCCACCCTCCTGAACGTCCACGGACGGTAAATAGACCAATATTGGTTCCACTCTCCAACACTCATATCCCTTCCAGAAGCCCCATATGGTCGTCATATTTGGCTGTAACGGTGTCGGGATCACTTTTCGTGAACCTCATCGTCGGCCATTCTGTCAGCAGTGACCTTCCAAATGCCAAGACCCGCAAAATCAGGCCTTGTCTTACATCATTTCTGGGCTTCAACAAACAGTTTCGCTTGTACGCAATGCCTCGGGTCCATCCAAGACGTGACAATCCTTGAAACGATGCCCCAGATAGAATGGGATAAGGGGATTGATTTGTTCCTATATTGTTTTTGGAAACAAAAAACGACTGTCCTGCCCGATATCGTGCGTCGCATTCGGTCCAGTGTTCCGCAAAGGGCAGCCCGGATGATCGCCGTCGTCACGGAGCTGGAACGATTCGAGCCATATATGGACGAATGGTGGAATGTGGTACACGATGATGCTGCCCGGCGAACGAATGGCATGATGGTCGAGCAATTTGCTTTGGAGAAGATGACAGGTTTGATGCACGCGCGTGTATCACAACGTTGCCTCAAAGAGGTAGATCTCTTAGAGACGTTGCGAAACGAAGAGACCTATCCGAACATCGGATTCGAGGCATCATCCTGGAGCATTGTGGACAACCCGGGAGAAATGATATGAATGAGGCTGGACAAGTCACCTCTAGTACCCGATATTATGAAATGCTCATCTTGTAATATTGTACGTCCTGTCTTCTTTCTAGTGTCTTTCCACGCACCCTTCTTATCTACACCCCACATCCCAGGAGCTGGGCATTGATGGCGCTGCGCTCGATGCGTGGGAACATGATCGACTCATCGATGCAGAAGCATTACTGACCGCGGCAACTCCAACCTCTACAAACTATTCATGTACTTACTAGTCGAGCTCTCGTCCGCGCACGCTTGCGACAGTGAGACACAGCGCTTTCTGATGCCAAGAAGGTACATGTTGCACTGCTCCCACATTCATTCGTGCTGATACTCTGTTAAATCAAGGCCGTCGAAATCTGGCCGTCCGTCATTGGATACATTGCAAAGTTTGTGGTCCTTGTCGGAAAGGGGGAAATGCAGGAAGCATGTCGGGTATGCGATATTGCATTTCACCACTTTCATTCAAGACACGTTGCCACCCCTCATCAAGGCAGGCATTACGTACTGTGCCGCCCGGATTTCGCTTAGCTTCTTTAGGCCGTTGTCGTGTTTGCGGCCGGAGAGCACAACGACGCGATATCGCGTATAGGCGACCTTATTACTGCCGGGTCGTTCGACTCATTATATGTGGTCCAGGCACGTGAATGGAGTGCCATCACATGGTCATGTTGTCACTGATGTTTGCAATAGGCATATATGTACCTTCTCCTTGGAAACCTACATATGGAAAATGATGACTACCGGCGTACCATTCGGTCATTTGAAGGCGCACGAGTTACACTGGGTATGCGTAGTCACCCACCACCGTTGATAGTCACATTGGTACATCTACTACCTCGGCGTGGACTGAAATTGATCCCCTTTTCTAACAGATTTGCGGGTGGAAATTTGATGATTTTGCAAACTAAATTCAACGACATTCCTGCGAGGCCCTCCTTTCAGCCGGCCGCGTGAAGCAAGCTGGCAAGTCTCTTCTGTCTTGAGTGGATCAAAATATCAATATGACTGAGTCCACGAACATGTAAGTTTCTAGTGAGCCATCGTTCTATGTGTCCTTTCCGCCCGTAGGCGAAATTTCGCTGTACATTTCAGGGGACGTCCCATGCGTCACACCCTATGACACCGTTATTCGGGCACTGGATAAGGTCAAGGCTGACAACTGGATCGTGGAACGATGCCTTGGCAGCTGCCGCCGGTGTAAGCACTATTTTTTTTTGCTAATATTCCTTGCGTGTCTGACTTTCGTTCTGCCAATAGTTTTCCCTCCCAAGATTTGCAATCTATCAGATTATATGCGAGCGTCTCGAAATGACTGGCCATGCAGAGGATGCGATTGCGTGTTTCAACCAGATGTGTAATGAGCTGGCGCAGGAAATTGACGGCGAGCGAGCTATTTGGACTCATGGTGGGAGATGACATGAAAAATCCGGGAAATGCCTGTCTGACTATCACTTCCTCTATCAGACTTTCAATCTCGATGCCGCGGAAAAATAGAGAACCTCGGGGATAACGCCATGAATGCTCAAAAATATGATGCGGCCATCTTGCAATACACGTCTGCACTGTCCTTAGAGCCTGCCGCCCCACGGGACCTGTTGGTAAAGCGAAGCAAGGCATGTGTGGGAAAGAGCTTGTGGGAGGATGCCTTGAACGACGTAAATGAGGTAGGCTATTTTCAACTCATTCAGGTTCGTTGATGTCAATGAATACTCTTCAGATACTCGAGCTCGATCCGTCCTCTCCGTTGGGTTACGAGAGAAAACATGCAGCTTTACATGGTGTAGGACACTACGATGATGCAATAGACGCATTCGACACAATGTTGTTGAAGTTGTCACAATCATCCAACCCAGAGATTCGTGGTAAGTGCAAACATCATATGAATATTTCACTATTGATATTCTCTAATAGAACGATCTCGCCGCTATGTCTGGCGGCAACAGACGAAGGAAGCAGTCCGCACAATCATTCATGATACCATTCGTGATTCCCCACTGGTACGCATCAGCACCATTTCTGGTCGTTTCTGCAACAAATCAGAGCAGGCCGCTGCATTTGCATTGGTGCCAGCCCTCATGAAGCTCCTCTCAGTCATGACCGCACACATTGACCACACTTCTATCAAAGAAGTTGGGGAATTCTACTGTTACGCTACATTCTCCCACAAGTGGGAAGAGAACGAACCTCTTTATGAAAAGGTCATCCCAATTGTGGTGTACGACCTCGAGGCATCTCCTACTCATGAGAAGCCCCAGATGTTCTGCAAGATCGTACGAGAGGCGGGATTTAATTGGGCGTGGAGCGATACATGCTGTATCAACAAAGCGGACCATTTCATACTCCAAGAAGCGCTGGTTAGCACGTTTAAGTGGTACGAGGGGTCTGCAATGACGGTCATCTTCCTCCTTGGAGTCGATCGTCTAGCAGAGCTCGGCGCTCTGACGGAGAGTATTTGGAGCGTGGACATTACAGGAGTACCATGCCTCGAAGGTCGTCCGAATCTACACTCAGGATTGGACGCCATACTTGTGTTTCACTATCTACAATCACAAGGATTCCCCGGAGATTATTTCAGAGACGGAACAGGCAACGGGTATATCAGCACCGGCTTTGATGGCACTCCGTCCAGGTTTAGATAACATACGGGAAAAGCTATGTTTAGCTTCCACGCGGCAGACAACACGGGTTGCAGATGCAGCCTACTCGCTGCTTGGGATATTCTCGTTATCCCTACCAGTTGTGTACGGTGAGGGAGACAAAGCGCTTGGTCGACTTTTGGCGCAGCTATTCACAAGTTCGGGAGACACGAGCATCCTTGCGTGGACAGGGAGATCTGGCAACTTCAATAACTACCTGCCGACCAGTATCACTGTATTCAGCCAGCATCCAACCACACACGTACCACCAGCCATCTCTCACCTTCAAACTTGGACAAGTATCGACCACACAACATGGGTTAGAACGCGTTCTCCGTGCGCAAGCGAACGCACTCGGGGTTGTAGAGATCAGAACCAAAGAAGATCTCTCCCGCCTGGATACCTTACGCCTCATTTATCCTTGGATTGACTTCCTCCTCGACCGGCAGCCTCTTGAGAATGTAATAGAGACTGGAACTGAGGAAAATATGGATGTCACGTCTCTTGTGCAAGACGAGCTGCCATCTATTCCTGACCCTTCCAATATTGTATCGACGACCCAGCCAACACGAACGGCACGGCTCATGTCTCACCTGAGGCTGCCGCTTGGCGGTCGTTCTGTCCTGGGCATTGCGTCTCTCCATCCTCCTTCGACTGTGTCACCCGCAGGAAAGCAGACACGTGCCCTCCAATTCCTTGCTCGTCTAAGGCGACCGTCTGGCGCGCTTTTGCTCACGCCTACCCGCCGGAACGTGGAAGAATACAGGCGAGTTGCCGCGGAAAGTTTAATCAGGGTGCAAGTGGAGGAGCTCACGCCGGCAATATTGGACAAGGTGACAAAAGGTGTACGTATGTTGGACGTACTTTGATGACTGCACGACATTCACTTTCCACGAGCCCAATTACTACTCCCGTGATGTCCTCGTTAGAGGAATTCGCGTACTTTGGACGTCCTCATTATTTACTATTCGTTGCCTCGATACAAATGTCCGGCGCTGTTGTCGTTTAACACATCCCTGAAGTGTGGTGAGCTGCTGCGGTATGGTTCCTGGACCCTACGCTCGTGATGAAGACGAACGTCATTCCCTGTTGGCTAATGAATTCAGCTTATATATGTTGATTTCCTTCTCCCTGGCGACGAACTAGACAGCCTGGTCATCAGACTTATGGTACCCTCAAGTTCCTCCTCTCGGCCAGCGAACACATGCACCGATAATTGAGAGTAGCGGGCCGTGTTGCCGGACACTTTGGAGAGCGGTCACTCCGCCCGCGCCACGGTAGAACGAACTGTCGAACTTGGGCCAAGCTACCGCTTCGATTCAATTCGATTCACCTCGCAACACTATGTAGCAGCACCAACACGTGGCCGAGTTGGCACTGCTCGGTCGAAGTCCATATATATCATCCACCGCCTCGAGGTCCCTCGTCAATCCCACCTCTACGGACTACTGCAACGTTTCTCGCTTCGTCACACCCGCGCACGTATCCACTTTATCTATCTGAGCGTCCAAAATCTCGAAAGCAGTGCATCAGGGCTGCGCTTTCCTTTGAACCCCGATCAACAGGGCATCCATGCACCTTCTCCCCGCCTTCCTACGCAAAGACTCGAAAGCGTCTCTCCTCAACGACCTCTTGAAAAAAATCGCCCAAGAAGATGCCCTTAGCGACAAGGTCAGTTGGCGCGCATGCAACCTCGGCTTGCCCTCATCCCAACCCATTACTATTATATCTCCCTCCACAAACTCACGCCTCCCAATACTCAGGATATCTTCAATGTCGTCGTCATCGGCCAAACAGGCGTCGGTGTCAGCTCCCTTATCAATATGACCACAGGTTTCTCCCAAGCCCCAGTCTCCACCGATGTCAGCCCATGCACGAAATCCTACACCGCCTACCCCTTCTCCCTCAACGGCCGCTCCTTTCGCCTCATCGACTCGCCCGGGTTTGGCTCCTTCAAGTGCCCTACATCCGCCATAACTAAAGCCCTGCGCGAGCTCGACGCCCAGTTCGGGATCGACCTCGTCGTCAACTGTCTGCGTGGCACGCGTGGCGACGCCAACGCGGGCTACCAGAACTACACCGCGATACGCTCCGCGGTGTCAGATGACGTGCCCATTGTCGCCGTCATCACCTGTCTCGAGCGGTACGGCGAGACCATGGATCACTGGTGGTCGACCAACGAGGCAGACTTGAAGGCGAGGCGGATGGTCTTTGCAGATCACGCCTGTGTCACTACGCTTGACGCCTCGACTACTCGCGATGCCATGTTTAAAAACAGGCTTTCAGAGTCGGAAAGAGCGGCGAAGCAGCTGATCATGCGGAATTGTTGGGCTGAAAAGAGAGGCGTTGCAAGAGGGGTTCGCCAAGGAGACATGTTTCTTGGAAATTAATGAGACGTGTGTATGTCAGTTCGGTTGCTGTTGTGGCTGCTACTCAGGCGTATGACAGTGACAGGATGCAATAAATATGACACAAGTCATGAATCCAGGTGGCTTATGAAGAGTGGGATAGGGAGATAGAACGTTCGACGTTTCCGCAATTTTGGCGCAACTTGAGGAATGAATCCATATCCAGTATCAGTCCCTTTGTACACGTGTTGAACTTCGTACGTTGACGTGATTCATAGCAAGTCACGTCAAGGGCAGCAAGGGAAGCCACACAAAGCTAGGACGACATGAACATCACTGCTTTTTTGGCCGATGCTTCGTTCACGTAACATACCTGCTTCTTTGTCTAGCGAGTGATTAAGAGAGAAAGATCGGGACGCGAGCCTCGAGGGCACCCTGCAGCTGGGCACGCGAGAGCTCCGTGACGCCGAGAAAGTAGTGATGGCTATCCGGGGTCACCCTCACGTTAAATCATGCCTTGCGCGAGCTGAACAACCAAAAAAAGCATTTTCGGCTATTCTGCTGTGGAGGTGTGCATGATGTTTGAGGGGATAAGAGTGGGGAATCAAGGCATGAATACCGGAATGTGCCCACCACAAAGCATGCACCCAGCGCGGGCATGCGGCACGCTTACCATGAGGCGTCACCTCGTCTCGCTGGGAATGCCTTCTTAAAAGAGCCACTCAAGGATAAGAACGCCGTTGTCGAATCCCAAATTACCCTCACCCAACCACTGCGTGCCTCCCAAACACTCCCGCCTTTAGGATGGCGTCAACCAAGTTCTTCGCACCTAGCAGGCTCTTCAGCGAAACCCCCATATTGGGTCGATTGCGCGGGTTGAACCCGTTTGAAAGCAAACCTTCACCACTACCCATGCCGGTAGACAACGTGAGTTCTTCCTTTGAGCACGTTCTCTGTGGCATTCCGCGTGGATTGTTCACACCTTTTTAAAGGGCGACCGGGTGCACGTCATTGTCGTCTTTGGACGAACTGGCATGGGCGTCAGCTCCCTCGTCAATCTCATCCTCGGGCGCGAAGACGCACCCTTTAGCACCGACATGCACCCCTGCACACTCGCACCGGCCGCATATAGAGTGGAGATCAACGGACATGCGTTCGATATTTATGATATCCCTGGGTTCGGGAACGACTATGCCCCTGAAAAGACGATCGGCGACCTCTACACAGAACGCGGTATTGACCTCCTCATGTACTGTCTAAGACCCAAGGAAGGCATTGCCAAGAAAATTTACAATGCCGTGCGATCCGCTGTGCCGGAGAGAGTACCAGTGGTCGGAGTCGTGACAGGTCTGGAGAAACACAACGAGTCGATGGAAGACTGGTGGTCAGGATCGAGAAAGAATGGCGAGATGCTGGCATCGAGGGGCCTGAAATTCGCCGATCACGCATGCGTGACGACGCTCTCCCGGGAGGACGTCTCGTACAACATGGACCTGTACGAACGGCGGTATCAGTCGACGCAGACCATCAGGAATCTCATTTGGAGGAACTGTAATGGCACAAAGCGGGCTACGTTCGTCAAGAGCGCGGGATATCTCCCTGACCTACCGTACGTTTAAAGTGTGCTTTGCTTTTTTTTTTCTGTTGATTTTGTATGATTACGATTAGTTGATTGATCACGTTAACTCTGTTCACGACGGTATACCCGGACACTCTACCTTTCTTTATGACCTCCAAACTCAACCTACGTTCGTTTCTATAGTGCCCGCTTGTTCGACGTTCATTTGATACATTGTTCTTATAGCCAGTTTATGCGTACCATAATGGAAACTGAGTTCAGGAACTTCGGAAGTTTCCAGATAGTTGCGGATCGGCGAAGTCCATGATGGATAGGGATTACACAACCTGCGTGACAGGTCACAGGGTGATTCCGGATGCTACGGGGAGGCATATAAGAGATCGGCTTACAGTACAATGGAGCTCAGTCGTAACGAAAATTGCGTTGTTTGGCACTTGTTTATTTCCAAGGCTCTTGCCAAACAAAACCAAAATTCGCAACGTTTCATAAGTCACATGACATCTTTTGGAAATGTGTTTGCCATGAGGTGATAGATGAGATGCCGGGGGCGCAAACCTTTTCGCTTCACCGCCAAACATTCACAGGCGGCAATACCCGGCGCCTCACTCTCATTCATCTCCAGCCTCGCCCCACAGTCCCTCATTGTGAATACGGCCCCGTCCGATGCGCCCAAACCAAGCAGCTCAAGCTCCTGAACATCCAAACACGGTAAACAGGCAAATGTTTGTTACAGTGTTTGAAGCTCACGTCCGTTGCAGAAGCCCTATGTGGTCGTCATCTTTGGCCGTACCGGTGTTGGTATCAGTTCTCTCGTGAACCTCATCATCGGCTATCCCATCAGCAAAGACCATCCAAACGCCAAAACCAAAGCCCTCAAAATCAAGCCCCATCCTACCTCATTTTCTAATTCCAACAAGCAGTTTTGGTTGTATGAGGTGCCTGGGTTTAACGGGCCCATCCAGGACCGAACGATCCTTAAGACGATCTGCCAGATAGATCGTGATGTGGGAATTGATTTGTTCATATATTGTCTTCGGAAACAAAAAGCGACGGTCCTGCCCGATATCGTGCGTCGCATTCGGGACAGCGTTCCGCAGAGGGTACCCATGATCGCCGTCGTCACAGAGCTAGAACGATTCGAGCCAGAGATGGACGAGTGGTGGGATGGAATACTCGATGATGATACCGGGTCCACGAATGGCACAAAGGTTGAGCGAATGTGCTTTGGAGAAGATGACAGGGATGGCAGGTTTAATGCACACGCGTGTATCACAACTTTACCTCGGGATAAGGTAGATCTCTTAGAGAAGTTGCGAAAACGAAGAGATCTATCCGAAGATCGGATCAGAAGACTCATCCTCGACCATTGCAGAGGACCCAAGAGAGGTGAGTGGTGACATCAATGAGGGTAGACATAACAAGCTGAGACGTTTATCTCCAGTCCCTGATGCAAAATCTCCTTGTGGCTGTCTACGCGCTTTGCTAGGCTGACTACGTGCTGTGCTCACCTGCAGGGTTCGGATTTAATGCAGCATTGGAGTTGCTTTCGGAGGAGTACTTACGTCTTTAATCATGTTTTGGTTCACCCTGGACTCGTTGGCGTCCCTTACGTACTCGGTTTACATCTGTCTTAACCTACGCAGTGCTTAAGGGAGGAAGAGCGAGGAAGTTGTTTTTGCGATACAACGACGTCGGATTTCACGGTACGAAAAAAAAGACATACATCGAGTCAAGCAACTGACAAAAGCGTGCATACGAGCCAGCTTGCATAGAGGAAAAATCTATGAAAAGGAAAAATGCATTGTCTGGAAAATCAAGACGCCTGCGTTCAACTGTGAACCCTTTGTGCAGTCAAGTGTCGGATAATGAGAGACTGGAGCTTTCTTGTGGATTCCTCCTTTTGCCGTCTTATCAAGCAGACGTGGTCGGCGACTACACCGAGACTAGGGAAGTGCTTTTCGTTTTCTTCCCACCAGCCATCATCCGGGTTAGGCGCGATATGATTGATGACGACAAGAACCGGAATTTTTCCATTCCCATGTTTTCTCCATTTTTTTTGCAGGTAGTCTGCCGTGGCCCTGACTTGCGCAGGAAAATCCTCCATGCAGATGATAGCGAGGCTGATAGGAACGCGGGGAAATTCCAGTGGGGATTTAGCGTTGTAGTCGAATCCAGGGATGTCGTAGAGCGTGATTGGGACGATCTTTGCTGCATCTCTGAGTTCAATCTGATAAGAAGCCATTTTCCTCGTGCACCGCGATGTGTCATTCGATACTCGGGCAATGTCCTTGCCTGCAATCAAGTTGACGACGGAGCTGACACCGCCGCCCATGGGGCCCAGAACCATAACATTTGGTAGAGTGGGGTCATGGGCTGCGTGGGGGATGCAGGCTGAATCGCCGTCGTTCATCAATACCGACTACAAGGGTTTAGTGCATGAATGTGGTCCTCTTATGCATACTAACCCGTCTCCTGAGACACATGCTCGTTAGAACTGGATAATTCAAGAGGTTTGGTTTTGTAAGGCGTAGGACGAGGAGCAGTAGGACGAGAAGTAGCAGCAGCTCGGATCCTGTAGCACGCTGGTTGCTATGCCTCAGAAATTAATAGCGTCACGCACCATGTGTACACCATGAAGCTCGTTGTTTGTATGAAGAGCGGACATGGTGATGCCACTCTCACAACGCACATGAGGACAAGTCGCCATATCCGATTACAGACGAACTCGTTGCGGCCTGTGATCTATAGGGATTTAGATACTTCGCGACAGCCCACTGCTTCAATGCACTGTCACGAGACCTTCGTACCTTGGGTTTCTGCCAAGGTATAGCATGTAAAAGATGAGTTCTTCACGATCGCAATCCGGAAATACGGTCATGCTCCTCAAACGGCACAGCCTGCCAGTAACGGCTTGGTTAGAGGCCAAGCATTCATACTATCCATCACTTACGCACGTCCTCTGAAGGCTTGAACACCAGCTCGGATGACTTGCGAGTAGGTCCAGGTCAGATTGTGACCTTATCATTGAACATTACATACGCAGGTTCGCTAAGTTACATTGAAGTTCCATCCGACGGAATAGTCCCGAGTTAGAACCGTGACTTAGCAGTCTTGTCTTGTTCCCACTTCCAAGTACTACAACAAGATACTTACGACGAGTAACACCTTGGCCATGTATGCTCAGGTTCGGATGCGTGATGCACCTATAAAATGGCTTCTCGGGCGACTGGGCCCTACAGGCGGAGCAGAGGGTAGGGTCGTCGTCCTCAGACGACGTTATCACGACGAGTCTTATGGCTTCAGGAGGGTACGCGAGTTCACCATGCCAGATTGTACGTCGCCATACGTGTCGCGTTCGGTATTTCACTCACGTCAGTATAAGACACACCCCAGCAGCTAGCCAACCGGGCGACGAATGCTCCTTTGCTGCGATACGCAGATGCCCTTCGCACCCACGGCCACCGTGCTGCGTCTATCGACCCACTCGACCTTCTCCGACGTGAACGTGTTGCAGCACTCGAACCTGCTCGATACGGCCTAGCCGACCCTTCCGCTCAGTACAACGTTGACGGGATTCTTTGGACTGGGGAAGGTCATGACAAGGGGAAGAGCTGGACCCTTGATCAGATCACCGGGTTTCTCAACGCAGTCTATGTGGGGCGCATCGCATACGAGTACATGGACCTCCCAAGCAAGACCGAGCGACTGTGGTTTGCCCATCTGCTCGAGTCCGAGGCGGCCAACGCTGTTCACCCCACTGCGCCGGAGCGTCAATGGAGGACCCATGAACTCCTTGCCCGCTCGGAAGTATTCGACTCATTTTTGCAGGCTAAATTTCCAAACTTGAAAAGGTACGGTTTGGAAGGTGGTGAATCCATGTTACCTGCTCTCGACACACTGTTTGCCGCCGCCGCCGAGGGTATACTTCTAACTAGCATTTGCTTCATATGTCGCTGATCCGTGTCGTGTGACGTTAGCTGATATGACCCATATCATTCTTGGTATGCCTCACCGTGGGCGATTGAACCTACTCACTGGCCTGTTGGAGTACGACCCTGCTGCGCTCTTCCATAAAATCAAGGGCGGAGCAGAAGCACGGGTTGATGGTGAAACGATATCGGGCGATGTACTGAGTCATTTGAGTGGGTGTATGCGCTTGGTTTCGTGCTTCAATTGTACTTATCTCCCTCTAGCGGCTTCACCAACGTTGAACTATGCTGGGAAAGAAATCAAGATATCTCTTTTGCCTAATCCTTCGCACCTGGGTACGTCGCCTGGTTTTCCCGACCTTTCTGCTGTGCATTGCTGTCGGATGTACGGATGCGTTATAGTGGTTTTCTCACTTGGTTCCTCCCAGAGGCCGTGAATCCTGTGGCATTAGGCAAGGCTCGCGCCAAACAATATAGTCTTCTCAAATCCCTTGAGAAGGGTGGTGTTGAAGCAGGGTGTATGCTCGGGGATAAGGTATATTATTATCATTCTGGCTATGCGCGAATGAAATGATGATGTGCAAAGGTGATGTGCGTGCAACTTCATGGGGATGCAAGCTTCACGGGACAAGGTGTGGTCATGGAGACGCTCGGTTTAAGTGTGTATTATTTTATTCAGAGTGTCATACTTGACCTGTTCATTTGTAGGCAACTTGCCTCATTATACCAGTGGAGGGAGTGTGCATATCGTGGTCGAGTGAGTTCCACCATACATTTTGATCCTCGTGGTTCTCATTTAGCTGCGCATACACAGTAACAAGTGTGTATAACTTTGTTTGACTTAATTATCCCTAACAATTTGGCCTCTAGTATTGGGTATACGACGCCTGCATCTGCTGCGCGATCTTCCCTGTACTGCTCGGACGTCGCAAAGATGGTCAACTGCCCTGTCCTACATGTCAATGGCGATTATCCTGAAGGTACCTATCCATTCAACCATAACTCCCTTGAGTACACTGAGAAACATGGAGCACGAAGTTAATGGTTTTCTTATTAGATGTTTCTCGCGCGATAGAGATTGCGTTCAAGTATAGAAACCATTTCAGGAAGGATATCGTGATCGATTTGATGGTGTATCGTCGCTGGTAACCATCCTTTTTATGATATCGCAACAATCTTGAGGCAGCCCGCTTTTCAGGGGCCACAATGAGTTGGATGAACCTGCATATACCCAGCCAATCATGTACCAGAAGATTCGGTCAAGGCGGAGCGTCCCTCAACTTTACGAAGACAAACTAGTGGTATGTGTCGTGCTCTTTTTGCGCGTGTGTGTCCGAAACCTCGTTTTATTGGTCATGTCTCTTGGTGGCATATCCAATAATAGTCCGACAAGGTTATCTCGCAAGATTCCGCATCTTCCCTCCGAGGTTCTTACAAAGCCGCTCTCAACGATGCTCTTTCAGCCTCGGCGACATATTCTCCTCCCTTGGTCAAGTTCGATGAACAATGGAAATCTATCATCATCGATGGAAAGGATGAACCAATGGTTTGGCCTGGTTCGAAGGAAGCAAAGACGTTTGATACTGGAGTATCAGCTGACGTGCTAGAGAAGGCCGGGAGGGGAAGCGTTGAAGTTCCACCTGGATTTGTACGTACCCTTTTTCTCGACCTTCGGGTTCCCGGGCTTAGTCCATTCTTCAGGAAATCCATCCTAGATTACAGAGGCACGTCAAGAGTCGGTTGGGGAGCCTGGACAGGGGAGAAGGGATCGACTGGGCTACTGCGGAGGTATGTGGTTTATACTCTCCAGAATGAGATAAAACACGCACTCTTTTTGATCGATAGGCCATAGCATTTGGTACACTTTTGCTTGATGGATGTGATGTTCGGATCGCTGGACAAGACGTTGGCCGAGGAACGTTTAGTCACCGGTGCGTTTTCATCGTCTTAGTGTAAATCTATTCCTTACTTTTATTCGTTGATGCTGTCAAGCCATGCTATGCTGGTTGACCAAAACACCGAAGGGGTAGTCGTGCCACTGAATCACTTGAGTGGAGCTGTTGGGAAGTTGGAACTCGCCAACAGTAGGCAGTTTCCATCCTAGACCACTGATATAATAGACATTTTCAGGTTCGCTCAGTGAATTAGCGGTTCTTGGGGTGAGATATTTTCCCGACTGGATATTGGAGATCGTTGATCGGTGCTACAGTTTGAATATGGCGCTTCTTGGGAAAGACCCGACCTGTTGCCCATCTGGGAAGCACAGGTATTTCCCCAACGTTCTTTGCGACAATCACCTGACGAGATTTGACAGTTCGGTGATTTTTTTAATGGTGCCCAAGTAATCATCGATACGTTTGTTTCAAGCGCCGAAAGTGAGTGGCTAGATTTTTTTTCTCGTATGCTCCGCAGTGACATTGTTTCTATGATTATAGCGAAATGGCTGAAGCAAAGTGGTATTGTACTCTTACTGCCTCATGGTTTAGATGGGGCTGGACCGGAACACTCTTCCAGCCGCATCGAGAGAATGCTGCAGGTGCGAAAGTATGCGTACTTATCTATTCATCCTGATCGTTTGGAACCAGCTCACTAATGATACTTACATCCCTGAGTCGCATGCGAATATAAACATGCATGTCGTCTTCCCAACCACCCCGGCACAATATTTCCATCTCCTACGTCGCCAGGTGAAAAGGAATTATCGCAAACCTCTTATCATCGCTGCACCAAAGGGTCTCCTCCGTTTAGCAGTACGTGGATGTTTCTGTTTCATATGAAATTCGCTTTACCTCTTCATTCAGGCAGCTTCTTCCAACCTTTCGGAAATGCTTCCTGGTACACAATTTCGGCCCGTTCTTCCTGACGCATATCCATCGACGGATAAAGTCGAACGCGTTGTGCTAGTTAGTGGAAAGATTTATTACGAGCTCGCCAAGGAACGTGCTGCTCGTGAGCTAGAAGGCAGGGTAGCACTGATACGGATCGAAGAGCTTGCGCCATTCCCATTCACGTATCTTGCTGAAATCCTCAAGCCATATACTTCCGCAAGCTCGCAGCCGGGATGGTGGTGGGTGCAAGAAGAGCCAAAGAACCAGGGCGCGTGGGGCCACGTCCAGGATAGGCTGGGAGTTGTATTGAGTGGATTACTGGGCGAACGTGCGGAGGTGAAGTTCGTTGGGCGACGTGAGGACGCAGTGCCTGCAACAGGTATTGGGAAGGATTATCAAGCTCAACAGAAAGCTGTCGTGGAAGGACCATTTGAAGGATTGTAGGAAGGTGTCGTGTTTCAAGTTGTAGGTAATGATGTCGGTGCGCTATAACTAATTCTCGGGTTGGAGGTATATAAATGAACAGAGTTCTTGCTGCTTTGCCCCATGCGTCATCGATTTCGTCTTGCGCTTGTTCCTGTTATTCCACCCACTCGCTAACGCCGTTGTCGGAGACGAGTCGGGTGAATATGGGCTTCTCCACGAAGATGGTCTGTTCTTAGTTCGGTGCGTCTCCAACACGTCGTAATATCCCATCGTACGGTCCAGTCGTTTGATGATACGGAAGTTACACTATGACGTTCTTGACGCCTATTACAAGTACCCTCGTGGATCTGAGAAATCGCATGTGCTGTAGCAGGACGTCGAGGTCTTGGGTCAAACATTCTGCACCGGCCACTCGTCGATAAGGCTCATTACTCCCGTTTTAATCGACCCGTCAACTACCGTGGTCCCAGAGATCATGAGTCATGCCAGCGTCCAGATCACTCCTGCCACCCCACCTACCCTCACCTGATAAAACAGCTGCCCAGCAAACCTCACAGAGATCATCATCATCAATGCAAGGATTACGTTCTGAGCAGCCTCCCTGTTCCCGATTCCGATCATCAGGAAACCGTGCATGGCTGCCGAGGCTAGGAATCCACCGATGACGATGCCTGGCTGACCAAGGAATGTAGAAAACAGGCAGCCACCCGGGAAGGGAGCCATCTGCGATCCCAAAATTCGGTGAGGGATGTAGAACGCCATGGGACGTCGAATATAGGAGGCTATTGGGCAGTTTCTTGCCCAAAGACTACGATATCGATTATGGTGCCAATGTCGTACGCCACCTGCGAGGAGCTGTAGCTCAGCCCGAATTGCAAGGCAACGATAATGCTCGCTCTGATGTATTGCATGAACAAAGAAAGGTTTTCGTCAAAGAGACTAAAGTCGGTGGTGGCAGATTCAGGACTACGAAACGATAGGGCTGCTCGCTGACAGAAACCGAGTATAAATAGACGGCCAACCGCAGATAGAATCACGTAGAGAGAAAATGCAAAGCGATTCTTTGGACGCATATCCTGCGGAAAGAAGAATCCATGTGACCAATTCCAGCCATGTCCACGAAGATTTATGGTGAGGTCGAGCGCATCCATGATCACTGATGGGGAATTGTTCGCGGGACGGAGCTGTCGCATCAAGGGCTCTTTTGCCAACGCCCATCCAAGAGTACGAGCAGAGAGAACAAACATGGTGCACTGGATGGAAATTTATGTCAGGCTCAAGATCGAATATGTATGTTTGCGTTCAAGAAGGGTACCTACGGAGAAGTAACCATCGAGGAGTTTCAGCTGAAGCTTGCTGTTCGATATGCTCACGGAAGTTGCTGCTCGCAATGCCAGCAGAACAAATACCGGCCATAGTGCGACTCACGCAGTGTGGGTCCGCGGCATGATAACCAATACTGCCATAACAAGGTAGTAAGCCAGCAGAGGAAGGATAAAAGTTGCAAAACTGATGCATCGAGAGTCATCGTTGATGGATATCCGAGGGCGTGCCACAGAGACAGCATCGTCACGAAGAACGTGGGTGAATGGTGAGTATCGGCTGGTATCCATTTTGAACGGAGTAGCTATAGCTTCACAGGGGGCAGCGCGTGCTCGTCCCAGCTCCCAACCTCAGTTCAGTGAGACAGTAGTATTAGCTGACTGATATGCATGACAGTCGGGAACACCAAGACTGTCGACTAATACTCACTGAAGGGGTTGGAGCGGCAATAGTAAAAGCGGGTCGTTTTTCTACAGGCTAGAGCCCAAAGGTTGAATGCCTGGGGTGGTGCGGTAGGGTCTTCATGTATCGGAGCAGTCATTGTCGAATTACCGCTAACCTCAAATGATTCAAGTGAGCGCCAGAGTTTCGCTATTGATGATCCATTAATAGAACTGCAAACTATCATTCAAAATACAGAAGTAGCAAGTACAGTCACTCTAGTCACTTACCAGACTTTCTAAGTACAGCTAGCGCTGCACATTTCAACGCCACTACGATGAAAATGCTTGAACTACGCTCTACCGGAATTCGAAGAGACGCGGCGCCTTTTCTTAATTGGAGGAAAAAATGGACACAGGAGCTGTTCTTTTCCTCAACAACACTTGACGGATCAACAAGCCAAGACTATCGCAGACGGCGGCGAGTTGTGGGGGTCGCAGCAATGCAGCAACTACTGGCCGAACGAAAGGATGGCGATACACATTGCAAATGCCGCAAACGAGCGCCGTTTCCCTACCAGGACTGGGTACCCAGGACAGGGTCAAAACTCTTGGAACATCGAACGCGTTTTCGACGGCTACCACTATGCCGTCGTTTGCCACGTCGAGTGACCCACCCACTACGCATGGCAAATCTCGCGAGTTGTCCGTCTCACGGCACGCAGGATCAACTTCTCCGAGTAGGTCATTGCTGCACGGACGCCATCAACATGATCCTGAACTGCACCTTGTGCGAGATTGAGCAAGCGCATCGTGGTGGGCATTAGGGTAGTGAGAAGATGCAGCGTCAACGTGAGGCGCCTTGATGTCTTGTTAATGGCTGCTTCCACGCGGCTGTTCCACCTTTCCTGATCAGTGTTCGAATCGACACCTAATAAGGCGTTATTTAATTTGGCGCAACGGAAGGAAACCATTTCGGAGAGGTCTAGCTAGATGTGCGTCTGGCCCTGAAACAGATTTGAAAGGTCAGCCAGCCCAGCCGCGAGGTAACTTCTTCGAAAGTTGTCACAAGTGACGTCACGTGGTCGACATTTTATCTCTTTTATTTGTTTGTTGGCAACGGAGCTGTTCTTCTGCTCTTCCCCTCCACACGCATCCATCCCAAGTCCCAGCAGGTGCTCTTCGATGTGTAAGCATAAGCTTTCGTGGCCAACTAGCACAATATCAATGGTAGCAAGAGCTCTCACATCGGCATCATACTCTCTACCTGCATCTCTTGTTTTATTTCAGTACCTTGTGGTTTGCACGTGCATAGCATCACTGCAGAGTTGACGGTGGAACGTCACCGAATGATACTTGTGGTGGTGGCTCACGTTCAGTGGACATCCGGGTATATGTGGAATATTTCATTCGCTGAGCGCAGGCGAGAAAAAGGAGATGCCTGGCATTTGGAGGGCATCTTTGCTGCAAGGTATGTGCTTTAGCCAACACGAATCTGACC
>JBBPMS010000332.1:4452-17815 GCA_038090435.1 Phylloporus scabripes | reverse complement strand
GATGGCAGATATCTTTTGTGGATCCATCTGTATCTTTCCCTGACCAATGATCATCCCTAGATAATCCATTGTTGGTTGGTCAAACAAGCACTTGGAGAGTTTGAGAGATAATTCATGCTCTTGTAGTCAAAATAAGACATGACAGGTTCTTTTGTGATGAAGTTCCAGGTTTTCTCACATTGTAATACTGAGATCATTCATATAGATCTTAAGCCATCCTTTTGTGATCATATCAGAGAAGATGTGATTCATGAACTCCTAAAAAGTGCCTGGTGTATTGCAGAATCCAAAGAACATGACAGTTGGCTTAAATAGTCTGAACAAGGTGATGAAAGCAGCCTTCTACTGATCTTCTTCTCTGATACAAATGTTATTATACCCCCATCAGATGTCAAACTTGGTAAAAAGATTAGCATCTCAAATATCATTGATAAAAGTCCCAATAAAAAGTAGGAGGTATGTATTATGGATGGTATAGGAGTTTAAATATTGGTAGTCTTGCACTGGTCAGAAACCACCATTATGCTTTTTGACAAAAAACAATGCCAATGCTTGGGAAGATTGGGACAGGACAATGTAACTGATTTAGAGATGTTCATCAATCATTTTTCTGTACTCTTTTCTTTCCAAAGGGTTCAGAGGATACACCTTGGCAATTTTTGGGACAAATGACTTTTTCAAGTCAATTTTGTAGTTGAATGGTCAATGGGGAAATAGAATGCTAAAGAGCTTTTTTGAGAAGACATCTGTGAAGTCAATATAGAAATCAGGCAAGGTTTGATTGTCTTGTTTCGTTATACTTTTGTTGATCTCTTCCTTTGAGGTTCTGTTCAAGGAAGGATACTCACAAAGAGACTACATTACCCCTTGAAGATACCTCTTAGTGAGGAGATTTTTGATGAACTCATCAGATTCTAAACCAGGATAGGTAGAAGAGGGCAAAGATGGGAGAAAAGAGAGAAAAAATGTTGTCCAGTCAATCATGGGGTTGTACTTTTTGAGCCAAGGCATTCCAAAAATGATTTGGGGGCATCCAAGCCTGGTGACCATGAATTCCCCCTTTCTGTGGAAGAAGTCACTTGAAAGAGGAATGTAAGCTATCCATTTAATAGTTCCTTTGCTATTCTAGATTCCATCCATATTTAGGGCTGTTAAGAGAGGCTAGAGCATGGTTAATTTGAAGCTAGTAAGAAGGAGTTGAGAGTCAATGAAATTTCCAGTAGCTCCTGAGTCAACAAGAGTGGTAGTTTCAATGGTTTTAATCCTTCCTTGTAGTGTAATGGGGAGATGAAGCATTCTATTGTTCATAGGAGCTACAAGTATATGGTCTAGGAAAGAAGATGTTGATACAATTTTCCTTTTCAAAAATCCTGTATTTCTTGAATTCGGACATTGAGAACTAATGATGTTGTGGAAACCTATGCTTCCTTCTTATAGCAGGCACATAGTATGGAGAAAACCTTCTTTTCTCCTTTTCCAGAGGTCTTTAGTGACTAGATGTAGTTGTTGAGCAGAGAGGATTGTGAGACTAGAGGGTTTGAGAGGATAAAGGTATGATTTGTGCGAATGTTTTGAGAACATGCTATGAAGGGCTATGAAGGAAACTTCCAGCAATTCTGAGTGCTATGCCTAGGGAGTTGGCAATGAAAGCACTGTCCTTCTTGAATGCATTTGGCTTATTTTGTGGAAGAGAGCTTTTAGGGAAATATAAAAGTTGCATCTATGTCCATGGCATTAAGGTCACTTTGGACTTGTATGATAGGTGGTGTAGAAAGGGGATGCCCTTTCTTCAAGACTAGGATTCATATTTTCTGCCCATGAAAGATCTTGGCAACTTCAATCCACTTTTCAATGGTGGTGGAAATTAGAGACATAAAGAGGATCATAGTGGCTAGTTGTTGGTCTAGCCCAAGTGAGAATTGATCAATCAAGATGACATCATCTGTTATTTCAGACTTGGCAGTGAGATTCTGGAAATTGGTGATATATTGTTGGAAACCATCATTAATATTTCCATTGGAGGATCAGGATGTCTTCTGAACAAGACGGAAGAGTTTGAGTCAAGCAGTGGATTTGGTATCAAAGAAGTAAAAGGTGGTCTCAAAATTTGTACAAAAGTCTAAGAAGGTTTTCCTCTTCATGATGGTGGAATCAGCTATACAATCATATCATATTTTGGTGAAGGATGCTCCTTGTCCTTTGCTCATCTTATTGAAACAAGTCATGATCTTGCCTTCATTAGTGGCATACAGGGCAGCATTGAGGGTAAAATAGGCCTTCATGGCCTTGATCCATCTAGAGGCATCAGCAGATTTTCTAGAAAAATCTGCAGAGAGGATGGCTTTGAGTTCTACAGGCTTGAACATAGCTAGGGCTGGGACAAGGACAGAGGATAGGGTGGGGGAGCTAGATGTCTAAGGTCTAGAGCTAAGGGCTTAAGCTTGAAGCAGTACACAATAGGTTTAGTTGTCTTGTGTGCAAGAAGTTGGACTTGGATCATGGAAGCTTTCCAGCAGATCAATTTCAATCTTGTTGTCAGATGGTACTCAGAGGTGGCAACTTGTGGTGGCTAGTGAAATGTCCTACACCTAGAAAGGTGGGGCATAGGAGATTCTTAATCTTTTGTTATGTGAAGTATTCTTGCAAGGGAACTATCAGACAATACTCACAAAAATACTAATGTTTGAGGTTTCTTTGAAAGTGAAAACAAGAGATCAAGCAAAAACTAAGGATGAAGATCTTCAAAAAGAAGACTTCCAAGGTGAGGACTCTAAATCAATACTTGTATTGCATAGATCAAAAATGAGAATATATGTTACTAACTACCAAATTTATATACATAACCAGTAAGCATACAGACCATGAATGAAAGAGGAAAAAAACTATAACAAAGGCAATAGAATGCAGAGTGAAGTCACCATTGTAAGAAGATTAAGAGAAAAGACAAATAAGGCAATCAGATGATGGGCTAAGCAAAAGCAGATAAGCAGAAAAGAACAGTGCTACCCTTTCCATCCAAGTCATATGGAGAGAACAAGTTAAAAATAAAGTGACCCAATAGGAGACAAGGTGAATTGTAACAGATTTACTCATGTTGGACAATCTTTGTCATAACACACTCTTGTCATTTGTCCTTATCTCATGTTGAGGTATCAGTACTACAACACACCCCCTTGTTTTTGTTCCCATGTTGGTCATATGATGCAGTACACATACTTATCTGAGGCTACAACTGACTCTACTCGAGCCAGTCATAATAGTAAGCATATATGCAACTTATCTTATTAGAAGCTACCCATTCAGTTGGTTGAAACCTGATATCAAGCTTGTGAGTGGAAGTGCTTGCAAGTTTAGTCTTGTTGAAACCAACATCTGATTCCAATTCAGTGGGATTATTGTTGTTAAGGTTTGTATTGTAATAGTAGGAATGTTATAATTTACTTTTTCTTTTCTGTGATTACTCATCATCTTTCCTAAGTCATCTGACCTATCACATGACTCCTCACTTGCTTTGTAATTGCTTACTTCTTTATGCTTACAATTCCAGCTAAGCTTATTGCTTGATGACTCATTCTTGCTTATTCACTTTCTTGACATTCTATGACCTTCTACTTTATGACTCACCTTTCATTATCTCACATCTGTCCTAAACAAGAGAGACCTGTATATAAACCCTACGATACTGCTTTGTAGGATCTTTTGATCTCCTCAGTATACCACATCATCTATAGTACCTGAATTAAGCCTCTTTTTCTTTCCATGGTCTTGCCCTTGTTATAGGCCTTGTTGCTGCCTTGAAGCAGCTTTCTTTATTTCTTGTAGTCCTACCACTATCCATAAAGCAGAAATAACCTTGTATGTCTCCCTTGTGGCATTAGATCCTTGGGCCTCAGCAGAGCTCCATCATGAGCATTAGACCTTGATACCTCAGTTTACTCTTGTTGGACAATCTTTGTTGCAACACATCTATGTCCCTCATCTCATGTTGGATATCTTATCACAACACACCACTTTGCCCTCATCCTCATGTTGGTCACATGATACAACACACATACTCATCTAAGGCTATGACCAACTCTACCTGAGCCAGTCATAACAAGAAACATGGATTGGTTTTTGACATAGTATGCACCAATAGGATATGCATGTTTGCAGACTGAGGTATCTTTGATAACAACAGATGTAGCATCACAGAAGGCAGTAAGTGGAAGAATAATCAGACTTGCTTCCCTTTTCATAGGAGGAATAATGGTTGGATTGGAACTAATGCAAGATGCTATGACCTCAATGGTCTTTAGTAAATAAAAATCAATGGGATAACAATTAAAAAAGATTAGACATACCAATGAACCAGGAAACTCTGGTTCAAACATGAAAAAATAGGTATATTCAATGCATTTGAGCAGAACAGTAATCTACACAACATTAGGCATAATGAGTATAGGGTAGTTGCAGGATAGTAACAGAAAATAAATCACATGATAATATTTGTCTTAGATCTTACACAACTCTCAAACTCTTTTCCTCATACTACCACCATGCAAGTGCCTACACAACACTTGTTTTCACTCCCCTCTCTTTTGCCTAGCTCCTCATTATCAGAAAATAATATGCCATCACCTTCACAACCTCAATGGCATTCATCAAAAGCAGCAGATTTAGGGCCATCACACTTGTTACAGCTAACTTCAACTGGCTTTGAAAGCATATTATTGGATCTTGTAGATTCCTTGGTGATGGTGAGTACTTGGAAATTAACTAATCTTATATATTGTATAGTAGATTGTGACCCTGGTCACTAGGGTGGGTACCATCCTGTGCCCATGAATTATGAACTCCACACTACACAAGAGTGTATTAAACACCGTGAGTTCAAGCCTGTCAAAGTCAGCAGTAAGCATAACACTCTCTAGTATGATTTTTTAATCAAAACAACAAAGTTCTAACTATTTCAAGTGATGTTCTTGATCAAAAAGGAAACTCACCTATCAATCTATAGCTTGTCTCTCCCATAACAGCTAAAACTTCCATAAGCTTTTGTCCATGCCCAACAAGAGCATTAACAAGTAGGAAAATCAGGTTTTGGACAATAAATGACTTTAAGGATTGGCTAGATAGCCCAGAGGTGCAATGGGCCTTTTTCAATTCTGGACAATTGGCCTATATCAAAGAAGAAGATGGAAGCATTGCTTTTGTGAAGAAGATCAAAGCAATACATCTATGTATGCACAGTGCATGGCATGAACTCAGGAGTAACTGTTGTGCACCTCAAGTATATAGTAAACTAGATATAGGCTATCAAAAGTGGTATCATTCATTGTTGAGAAAGCTTACCCACTTTTCAAGTGTGCTCATGATGGATGGAAACTAGATAAGCTAAGTTGTGCAACATACCCAGCATGAAAATCATTATATTTGAATAAGCAGGAAAATTTGATTCCAAAGGCTCAAAGGAAACAAAAAAGGAATAAGACCAAGAACAAGAACAAGGGCAATAAGATCCTAAGTCACTACTGCCAAAGAAAAGGTAAGATATATGCTTCATGTCCATTAACAGATTATCTACTATCAAGTCTAGTAGTGTCTGGACAAGGCAAGACAGTAACTACCACAAGAAAAGAAAAGAGCTCAACAAGCTCTTTCAAACTACCATATGCCTCTATGCAGGTGAACAAGAGGTCTTCTATGTCTATGGATGTCATGGCCCTATCCATATCTGTGCAGTCCATCAAAGTACCATTAGTAGCATCAGCCAAAGTTGTGTTCACATCTCCACAATCTGTCAATGAAGCTCCTACTCTAGGAATGGCTGAATTAATAGGTCAAAATAACCACCTGGAATCTGTTAATCCAATGTAAGTCCTTTGATTGTATGTATCATTTCTAACTGACCATATGATGTTAGAAATGATTTGATATATATGTATTACCTTCAGCCTCAACATCAAGATCCCTTAGCAGCTGGCCAAAGGTTCTAATTTGTCTCCAGCCACATCATACAAAGCCATTGGAAACATCCTAACTATCTTGTTGATCATCCTTTTTCTAGCATCATCTGGCTTCAAGACCACTATGTCACAATCTACCTCACATAAAGCTATTGTGAATGCCCTAGCCATTTCATCCACAGAGCCTCTAACATTATCAAACCATGGTGGCTCTGAGATTACCATGTCAACATCTACCTCACTAAACACTGTGGCTGTTGAGAACACAGATACTGTCATTTCACAGCCAATAGGAGGAATGTAAGAAACTGGCCAAAATGTAATCTGGTCCTGGAAAAAATAGACAATATGTGTTGAAATTAGTGCATAATGTCTACTAATTTTGGTCTTAGAAACTTATGTATGCATTGTTGGCCCAAGATGTTCAAAGACATGACCAATGGAACTTTGGGTGAATTTAACTGCTATTACCAGAGTCTAAGTAAGGAACAATGTGTTGTAAATGCATATAATTAAATATTGTTGTCTTACTAAGGTATTCACATACTAGGCATATGACAAGGAAGCAACAGGACTGGTACATGGTTGATTTGTCCAAAAATGTATCTTTACAAGCGCTTTCTAGGTTATAAATAATGGTTGGAACAAGAACATATTCATAGGTAAAATTCATTAGCTCACTACCTGGCACACACCTGGACTGCTCTCATCCTCAGTTCCAAGCTCCTTGTATCACCTTCTCTCTATTCTTGTATCCATCATTGCATTGTTCTCATTACTTTTGCCTTATTCTCACATCAATAATCATATTGTTCTCATTGCTTTCACATTATTCTTACATCTGTCATTGCATCTGTTACATTCTTCTTGTATCTCTTGTTGCATTCAAGTTGTCCTTGTTTAATCATTGCACAAGACTATCATTATTTTTGCTTGCACTGTACTATCCTTGCCTGCTTTGGTTCCTGGTATGTTGGTTATTCATCTACCCATGGCACTCATACTTTTCAAACTTGGATCAGTTTGGCTCTCTTTCTTGCACTGGTCTCACTTCATCATTGCATTGTTCTTGTGTCAAAGTCTGATGTCCTCCTAGCCTCTGCTTGGACCTCCCATCATCCTTTCAACATCTGCCACTACTGCCACTTTGGTTTCTGTCCTGCCCACCTGCTCATGACAATATAATCCCCTGCTGTTTTTTTTGATTTTGGTGTTGCCTAATTTGTACATACAGTATAAGGCAGCCCTATTTTTTTTTCCATAATATGATAGTGTGATAAGATCTGATGATGTCTGGTGAGATACATATTGTGCAGGAAATGTATAGAGCAAGAGATCATACATATGTACTAAGACAGGACAATATGGAATAAAAGCTGCAGTGGGATCCTCTGAATTTTGACAGATATGATTTTTTAATTGAAAGTTCAGATGTGATGATATGCAGCAATGCCCCATTGCATTACAAATCTTGGATTGGCAACATCCTATAAGGACTGTATATATTGTCAGATATAAACCATCAATCTATGACAAGACAAGCAATATTTGGCAATATCTGGTCACACTGCACAACACCCAAAGTTCACTAAGATTGAGCACTTGAGCAATAGTGACAAGGTATGGGACCCTAGCCTTGTAGATGATGCAGCACTTGATGATAACACTACAGTAGATGGACTAGGCTATAGGATATTATAGTATTGGTCTATAGTGCTGCAAATATATACCTTAGTACATGGCAATGTTTTGTCACTGCATATGACAGTAATCCAAGCCTCAGGTTGACAATGCCTTGATAGGGCACAGAGTGCACAGACAGCTCACTGAAGCAACCCTCGAACACTAGCCTGGAGGGACGTAGTGATCTTAAGCTACTTGACTAGAGGGAAAAGGTAATGAAGTGCCAACCAATCTGCAAGTGCATAGCATAACAGTAGGAGGGCTGAGTGGAGTGCTCAAGGGGAAATACCAAGAGAACTTGACTGGAGTTCTCTGGTTGGCTCTTGGGCCTTTATATACTACCTAGGGGTTTGTACATGTTTGTACTAGATCTACCAATAAATGTCTATATAAAATAGGTATGACTTGATATGACTTCTAGTGAGGCAGTGTGCACTGGTATCGTACACAGCCTAGCATTGCCTTGCATAGCCAAGAGCATGGATCAAGTGAGGCAGGGGTTTGGAGGGCATAGAGCGTATCCAGATAAGATCCATAGGTAGTGAAGCTTAGCCTCATAGCTTAGCCATGCACTGGTAAGCATAGCCTTCTTATCTCTGACTCATCATGACTCAAGTGGAAAGGATATGATTGGAAGATAGCAATAATAGCCGACCACGACTTGAAAAGAATTTGAATAGTGTGGTAGCATATAGCCGAGGGGAGCAGCTAATGACTGTCCATGGTAACTAGTCAAGCTGCTGCTATCAGGTTCAAAGAATGAAGATGTAATCATAATTAGTCAACAAAGGAATTGAAAGATAGGGACTTAGCATTGAGATGCTTTATTGATAAGATCATGTGATGAGGTCATGTGACTCGAAAAGATAAGATAAGATGCTGAAAAAGATAGCGTTTGTAATACTACCCCCTCTCTAAAGATCAACTTCTAGGCAATCAAAGGGTGCTGGTTGCATAGTGAAGTTGGTGTACAAAGTGAATAGTGAATCGAAATCACTCTGTACCATGTGTAGGTACCATGGTGCAGCTGGGTGGTTTCTGTAGAAATCAGCAATGACATCTTTTGCACAGGTAAGGTTGGTGAGGGATTCCCATGTGCGTTCGTCATCATCATAACTCTTCCAATATACCAGGTATTCTATCCTGTTGTGTTTTAATTGCAAATCCACAATGGATTCTACCTCGTATTCTTCATCACGGTCTTCAGTTACATAAACTGGTCCCAGGGCTGTAACTATTTGCCCAGGTGATCGCTCTTTGTACAGTTTTACCCTTGTTATGTTAACCATGGGATGAATACACATCGACTTGGGAAGACGTAGCATGACTGCATTATTCAATACTGCTATTATCTCATATGGTTTGAGCCATTTCTCTGTCAACTTCTTGGATGCTCATGGGAGGCATAGATTGTTAGTAGCAAGCCAAACTTTGGAGCCCACTGAATACTGTGAAGCCTCCAAACAATGCTTGTCTGCTTGCTTGAACATATGTTTTTGTTTTCTAGATTTTCTTGTGCCTCCTGGAGTGCCAACTTTATTCCTTCCACAAATTTATCAGCGGCTGGTGCTTTAGATATTTCCAGCTTGGTGCCCATGCATGGTTGATAGCTGCGGTTCAACACGAAAGGGGATTTCTTCGTAGCAGAGTGAACTTGGTTGTTATAGGAGAACTGGGAAATGGGCAACCAGTTCATTCATTGGTCTTGTCGTTCCGCTGTGAATAAGTGTAGATATTGTTGTAAATCCCTATTCACACGTTTGGTCTGTCCATCAGTTTGTGGGTGGTGTGCAGTGGATAGCTTGGGTTTAATCCCCAATCGCTTGCATAGATTAGTCATGACATACGATGCAAACTGGGGTCCTCGGTCTGAGACAATACTTTGAGGGATTCCATGATGTATTCACATGTTCGCAAGATAAAGTTTGGCCATTTGTAATGCTGTCATGGTACAAGGTACAAAAACCACTTCCTTAGAGAATCAATCTACAACCACCAAAATGGTGTCATATTCTTGTGAGGGTGGTAAATCTGTGATAAAATCAGCTGTAACATCTGTCCATGGGCCTATAGGTATCTCCAAAGGAGACAGCTTGCCCAATGGACGTTGATTGCTTCCTTTGAATCTAGCACAATGGTCACATCGCTATATATACTCCTTGATCTCTTTTGTCATGTCGGGCCAGAAGTATCCTCGTCTGATTAGATCCAATGTCTTGTTGTATCCAACATGCCCCATGCTAGGCGTGTCATGGTGTAGTCAGATGATCTTCATCTTTAGCAAGTCTTCAGATGGTATGAACATGGTGTGTTCCTTCTTTAGCAGTCCATCTTTCATTGTTAGGTCCTATTTCATCATCCACTCATGGCTAGTACTCTTCAACTGGGTGTTCATCAACTTCACTATTGTTTCCTTGATATGATCACCTTCCACTGTTATTGTGATGACAGTCTGAATTCTTTCTGATGAAATCACCATCACTTCCTGATTATCGCTGTCTATCCCTATTGCATGATCCTCTCAATGCGAGAGGGCATCTGCCTTTCTCATTGTGGCTCCCATCTTGTGAATCCATTTGAAATCAAATCTAGATAGGTATTGAGCCCATCATGCCTATCTGCATGATAGATTTTGATTCTTCATGAACCATTGCAGGTTCGCATGATTATTTCATATCTCAAACTCATGTTTGGCTCCTTCAAGTTAATGTCTCCAATCCTCTAATGCACATATTATGCTGAGCATTTCTTTGTCCACAATAGGATAATTGCATTCCTCTGGTGTCATGGAGTGCAAGGCAAATGCGACTGGATGCCATTTCTGAGTATCTGGTTTGTATAGTAACAGTATGGTGCCCATTGCATAGTCCAAAGTGTCCGTCTCCAATCTAAATTGGCAATCGTTGTCGGGAAATGCCAGTATGGGCACATTAGTGAATTGCTCTTTCAACGTATCAAATGTCTTTTGCTGGGTGTCAATCCACATAAATGAAACATTCTTCTTTGTCAAATCATTGAGAGGCCTAGCAATCTGAGCGTATCCTTTGATAAACCTCCTGTAAAAATTGGCTAATCCTAGGAAGCTTCTGACTCCTTTGACAGTGGTAGGTGCAGGCCATTGCATGATTGCTTGCATCTTCTCTATTTCCATCTGAATGCCTTCTTTGCTAACTATCATTCCTAGAAAATCCACTTCCTCAACTCCAAATGTGCATTTTTCTGGTCGCAGGTACAGGTCATTAGCCTTCAGTCTTTTTAATACCTCTAGCACTATCTTGTCGTGCTCCTTACAGTCTGCCATTTTTGTGAATATGAGAATATTGTCAATATAGATTACAATGCAGTAGCTCATATCTGCAAAGATTTCGTTCATCATTGTTTGAAATATAGCAAGGGAATTGGTTAGTCTGAAGAACATGACCAACGGTTTGAAGGCGCCTTTGAAGCAAACAAATGCAGCTTTCCACTCATCGCCTTCCTTGATGCATACATTGTTATATCCTGCACGTAAATCCATCTTTGTGAATAACTTCACTTTTTTCAACTGATTCACTAATTGCAATATCAATGGTAGTGGATAGTTGTTCTTTACTGTGTGTTCGTTCAGATACCTATAGTCTGTGACCATCCACTTCTTTCCTTCTTTCTTTGGGATAAAGAATATAGGAGAGATCTGTGGGAATTTGGAGGGGTGGATGTAGCCTTTGCACAATTGCTCATCCAAGTATGCAGATACCTCTTCCTGTTCATCGGACAACAGAGGAATAAGTCATCCCTTCTTGGGCTTGAATGTTTCCTTAAGATCAATGGCATGATTCCAAGGCTTCCATAGAGGCATGCGCTCGGAATCTTTGAAAATAAACATCTTAAGGTACTCATGAAATTGTGGGGAAACTAGTTCCTCTGGGGTCTGTGTGACTTTTGGCCTTTTGGAAGATCAAATGAATTCTGAATATTTACCTTCATTTTCCGACTCATCATCATTGTTCTCTACATCCTTGAGTTCTGGTAGATCATCCTCCTCTTCCTCCTCAATCACCACTCTGTTTTTGAGTTTTCTGCAAGATTCAGGGCATCCCATCATCTTTACTTTTCCTGTCTTCCAATCTATGGTGGGATTATGCTTTTTCAACCATGTGTATCCCAATATCATCTAATTCTTGCCAAGATTGGTGACTTCAGCTGCCACTTCCTCTCGATGTCCTTGATAGTCCAAAATCAAATCAGCAACATGGGTGATATCATCACTCCAATTGCGAGTATCATCCATGTTGTAGACAGCATAGGTTTGTTTAAGTTGTTGTAAAGGAATCTGATGCCTTCTGCACCATTCTTCATTAACAAAAACTTCGTTAGCTTCGCTGTCCAATAGTGCTTCAATGGAAAGCATAGTGCATTTTGCTGGATCCATCACCTGCACTTCTAGTAGCACTTCCTTCTCTACCACTGAGGACCTTACAAAATGCAGGTTTTGATTGGTAGAGCTGAACCCTTGCTCTCCTCGCATGGTTTCGTTAAGAGAGGCAACTAAAATCAGTTTAGGTATCTGAATTTGCTTGATGATCAGCTGTGCTATCCTATCTCCAATGTGGACTTGGAAATCTCATGCTCTGTGATTGAACAGTAGCACTTTAATAAAGCCTCAATAGTCTTCATCAATGACTCTGGCTCCTACATCAATCATATGTTTGCTAGCTAAACCACTCCATGGTGCAATCCGTCCATAGGTAGACAGAGGTAAAGTGAGAGCTATACCAACATCAATCAATTCTTTGTCTTGTGCAGGAATAGATAATTCTTCAGCAGCATAGAGGTCATATCCTGCCGCTTTGGTCGATCCTCTTGTAGGAACCTTTCCTGTAACTGAAGTTAGCTTCACTTGTAATCATTGCTTATCATTAGATCTTTCAAGGGTTTGCACTTGATCATTTATGAGGGAATTAAGCACCAATTGAGGTTTCAGCCGCACTTCTTTCGAAGACACCCCCAACCGTGTACTTATTACATGATCTGTGCTAGTTAGTTTGTTAGCAGATTGAAGACCTTGACACTTCAATCTGCTTACTCTTTTCCCAACTCCATATCTTTGAGGTTGTAGAAATAGGCCTTCATTCCTTCAAAGTTCATACCTTGGACTGCACAAAGCGATCTCTCACTCTGATCATCTGACATGGAAGCAGTAGTGCAGACCTTCTTGCCTTTGCTACATGTCTCCTTATGATTTCCTCCAAGGAACTTGCATTCCAAACATGATACTTTAGGCTTAGAGCAAAACTGAGAAATATGCTTCTTGCTGTTACAATTGAAGCATTGCTGCTTCCCTTGTGAGGGTCCTGCAGTGTACACCTTGCACCTAGGAGTCCACTTCCTTTCAAACGCATCCTTCTTCTTGAACATCTTGTACAATTCGATCTGGTGACTGATCGTTTGAATCTCTGTTAATGTGTCGTCTGAAACAACCCTCAACTACTAGCCTGGAGGAGCATAGTAGCCTTAGACCGTCTTACTAGAGAGAAAGAAAAAAGAGACATTGATCAGTCCGCAAGCGCTAAAGCATAACGGTAAGTGGACTAAATGGAGTACTCGAGGGAAAAAACCAAGAGAACTTGACTGGGGTTCTCTGGTCGGCTCTTGGGCCTTTATATACTACCTAGGGGTTTGTACATGTTTGTACTAGATCTACCAATAAATGTCTATATAAGGTAAGTATGACTCAATATGACTCCTAGCGA
>JBBPMS010000331.1:8991-22309 GCA_038090435.1 Phylloporus scabripes | reverse complement strand
TCCCTTCTTGTACCTCGACTACCACTTGTCATCGAGTACAACCAATCAAGCATCCGTTTTCCTTTCTCTCGTCTCTTGCCCCCTTGACGGTTCGGTCACTACCTAAAGCGACCTCTCCTCGTAAACCCTTGTACCTTGTCGCCTACCTTGTGGGCCTTCGATCCCAAGGACCTTGGCAGCCTCCCTCATCGTCTATAGAACACGAGGACCTTGGTACTTCGGCGCATTCGTGTGGCCGTACTTGACCTTGACACCGCGGCACATCTTTGTGGCCGTTCCCTTGACACTGTGTCACATTCCTGCGGATGTACCCTTGACCCTGTGACACCTTGAAGGGCTACGACCGACTCTATCCGAGCCAGTCGTAACACTATGCATACCAGTGTATGGCTAAGCTCTGAGGCCACGCCCCACTATCCTACCACTGTCTACGGATCTTATCCGGCTATGCCTCATTGCCTCCAGAACTCCACCTCACCTGATCCACACCTTTGGCTATGCAAGGCTATGCAGGGCTATGTGCAGACCTGTGCTTACAGCCTAGATAAGGAATCACATGCTAACATAGTTACCATATTTAGTTACCATCAGTACAAACATGTACAAATAGATAGAGGGTATATAAACCCCAAGCGAACGGCTGGCATCCCTAGTCAAGTTCTCTTGGTTTTTCCCCTTGAGCACTTTACTCAGCCCCTCTACCATTATGCCTTAGCGCTTGCAGACTGAGCAGCATCTTTTTTCTCTTCTTTTCTAAGGTTACAATCTAAGCCTACTACACCCCTCCAGGCTAGTAGTCAAGGGTTGTTTCAAAGGGTAGTGGCTGATGACTGTTTTATATGACAAGTCAAGCTGATGGCATTGAATGAAAACAATAAACATATAATTGTAATTAGTCAACAAAGGAAATAGAAAAGTGAGACTTAGTGTTGATATGCTCTGTCATGCTATGCAATAAGATAAGATAAGATAGTGTTTGTAATAGTAAGTAAATAAGGAAGCATTATAATACTTACTATGAGCCCATAAACAGGTTTTCTCTCTCCAAAGAAATATGATGGTAATAGCCAGGATGAGGAAAAAAAAATAAAAATAAAAAAAGTAAAAATGATAAAAATGATAATGAGAAACATTGTATGGATGGGAGTGATGGAGGGAATGAATAGATGAACAGAATAAATACTGCATACCTTCCATGCCTTATTTGGCATTCTTTGCAGCCAATGAGATATCAGTGTGATGGAACTTTGCATAGATAATGATGGTTGCAATAAATGTGGCCAAAAAAGTGGCATGGAAAACTATCACCCCAATAAAGATAATACAAGGGTGATAAGTGGCAATGTGATAGATTCCATATACGATACATATGAGATAAGGTAATTAGGTGGATAGGGATAAATGCTCATTACTTATGAAATGATAAGGGATAGCTATGTGCTTAGTACTATAGCTACTTCTCTCTAGGCATTCCTGTTTCCCTTATGCACTACATAATGGATAGTATGACAAAGCCATTCATTTTCAGATCCAATAGGAGTGTATGGAAGCTTTCATCAAAAGAACTCACCCCAAATACCATTCTTTCACACCCACTTTGTCACCTTCTTCTTCTAGATCCCATGATCCCAACACCATGGATATTGATGCAATATCTGCCCCAAAGCTTACCACTGAAGAGCAACAACAATGCATCAAGAAACATCTTTGCTTCTGCTATCACAAACTCATCACCATCCAAGCCCAAGGTTTAACAAGTCAAGAAAAACTTAGACCTTTCCCAACTATAGTAGAAGAGATTGAGGATGACAATGAAGAAGAAGAGAAAGTAGCATGAGTCCATTTCACATGGCAAAAGGGTTTTTGAACCAAGGATCTGAATTAGTGCCAGACTTCCCTACTTTTACGTGTATGCTTATACTTGTATTATCTTCCAACAAATCTATGCAAATCCTAGTATAGTTGATCATCCCCACACACACCATGAAAGTTGTTGATACCCAAGCCCTCATCAACAGTAGTGCAGACATCTCCTGCATTGACTAGGACTTTGTCAAGAAACACAAGATCCCTTGCAAGAAACTTGATGTTCCTATTAAAGTATGGAATATTGACTAAATCACAAACAAGAACAGAGAGATCTGTTTTTCTTGTACCCTGTATTTCAACATTGAAGGCATAGCTCAGAAAACTGTCTTTTATAGTGGCTCAAATAAGTGTCCCAATGTTAGGGAATTTTGGAAAGACTTGACATTTGCAAAAGAACTAAAATGTATCAGCTCTAATCCTTGTAGGGTCATAAATAGCCCTGACCCCTGCCCTGAAGATGAGCCCTTAGTCATGTGATTTGGTTGTCATAGGATTGAGATATAACCATTTCAAAATGACATCTCATTAGGACACTTATTTGACCCTAATGTTATCAGTCATCATTTGGTAAATAACATAATGTTCTAATGGATGCTGTGCTTCAACCCTGTCTCATTATGTAACTTACATAACCATGAGCACTATAAAGGGCAGAGATTCTATCCATTTAATCCTACTTTACCATAAAGCCTATTTCTACCTCTACTAAAGCCAATATCCTCTTTCTCTCTGAATCTGGTCTTTCTGCTAGGAAGATACCCTCCAAAACTGGTCTAGGGAAGTCTACTGTGGCCAAGGTTATCAAAGAGATTTATCCAAGCAAGGAAAACATCAAATTAGGCCCTTCTTCCAAGCTTTCTTCTACTGACAGAAGAGAAATTGTCTCTAGTATTACTATACCTTTGGCAAGGTTGAAAATGCTGTCCAGGCAACCCATCTCATCAATTCTGCCCTCTCCTCTCCTGTCTCTTTCCAAACTGTTTGCAATGTGCTAAAGTCTGCATCTCTAAAGGCTGTAGTCAAGAAAAAGAAACCACTCCTGTCTGTTAGGCATAGGAAACATAGGTTGGTCTTTGCTCTCAAGCACCAACACTGGACTGTGGAGGACTGGACTAGGGTAATTTGGTCAGATGAGACCAAGATTAACAGGATTGGATCAAATGGAAGGAAGTATATGTCAAAAGTGGCAGGAAAACCTTTGCAAGACAAGAAGATACAGGGAACAATGATGTTTGAAGGAGGTTTCTTGATGGTTTGGGGATGCATGGGCTAGAATGGAGTGGAAATTCTTGCAAAGGTGGAAAGAAGGATGGATGCTGAGTAGTATGTCTCCATTTTGGAGGATAATCTGCTTCCTACCAGGGAACATTCTGGAATCCCTAAAGAGAGCATTATCTTTTAACAAGATAATGACCCCAAGCACACCTCTAAAAAAGCCCAGGAGTGGCTAGAATCTCAAAGTATCAAGGTTCTTGATTGGCCAGCACAATCTCCAGACCTTAATCCTATTGAACATCTCTGGCAAATCCTTAAAAAGAAGCTCAACCGCCATACTATACCATCAATAGGGGTTTTGGAGCTTTGGGAAAGAATTGATATGGAATGGGACAAGATAGAGGTTGAGGAATGTCAAAGATTGATAGAAAGCATGCCTAGAAGACTAGAGGCAGTGATAAAGGCAAAGGGAGGGCATACAAAGTACTAAAATTGTAGAGTAAAGATGTTGCTCAAATAAGTGTCCCAATGACATGTTATTTTGAAATGGTTATATCTCAATCACATGGCAATCGAATCACATGACTAAGGGCTCATCTTCAGGGCAGGGGTCAGGGCTATTTATGATCCTGCAAGGGTTAGAGCTGATATATTTTAGTTCTTTTGCAAATGTCAAGTCTTTCCAAAATGCCCCAACATTGGGATACTTATTTGAGCCACTATATACAAGAGATATCTACACCACAATCAATGAGTGCAGTCATTTTGATGGTTTTGAGTGTGCTTGTCAAGGCAATAAGTTCAATTGGAATAGATAAAGTGGCTTTCTCATTGTTAGCAATAATTACAGGAGCACACTATATATTCAAGAGGGCATGTATCAAATTATGTCCTCAATTCAAAAATCCTAATTGTAGGCCTTGTACATCTGGGCCACAAGGGCTTCATTTGTAATTTCTTCAATCCTCACCACTGTTTCTTCCTCTTTTACTTTTCATATTTTCTGCCCTTCATTTTTTTTCACCAGCCCATGGTTAGGACAGTTCCTGGTGATGCCAGGTCTTGTGCATCTAAAACAAAGTCCTTTCTTCATGTATTCATCTTATTGTGCAAGAGATAGACAGACAATGTCAACATCCATAGTATTTGGGTCTCTTTGGTACATAGGTGAGGGAATATAGGAAGCAGTGGGTCAGGTTCATAATAGAGCTGGAGTGGGATATTGAGATGTGATAGAGTGGAAATAGTTCCATTAAGCCTAGAAGGCTTCAGCTTTTTTATATCAGTCCATTATTTTCATTGGGACAGCCTCCATCAGATAAATCTTGTTCATCAGTAGGCAGCTTAACCCTTTAGCAAACAGCCTGCAAAGAACAGTTTCATTCATCACTCCACTTTGCTGGGCTGCTACCTTAAATGCTGTGATATACTGTATTCCAAGATATCACTTCCTTTCTGTGTAAGTATCTGTAGCTGGTTCAATGCTTCTTTTTTCATGTCAGTTGTTAGGAAAGTGCTTTCAACATTCATCCTAAAGCCATCCCAAGTCCCAAAGGTACTATTTTTAATGCCTTCATCAATTACTGCTGCTGCCCACTTAGCAGTGATTTCTTTCTTCATGAAAGATAAAGCAAATGCTATCTTCTTCAAGTTGTCATCATAGATATGACTATTCACCAGCAAGTAAAGGTTCACCAATGATATCCAGGCACAGAAGCCTGTTTCCTTTCCATCATATTCTTTGGACTTTTCAAGAGTGATTTCTTTCATAGCAGAGGTTATGACTGCTGGTTGGTTCAACATTCTGGAGTCATTCTTCTGATTTAGGGATTCTAGTATGGTGCTAGAGTTCTTTGAATGAAGCTAGATTTTTTGTTACACTTGGCCTAGGTAGGAACAAGCATAGACTTAGTGAGGCTTTAGATTTGTTTATTCAGAAAGTTTGCATAGTAAGAGATTCCAATAAGACAGACTTGGAGGAAAGACATAGATTGTAGAATCAATGTTCTAAGTATGTAGATCTAGCCTAGAGTTCTACCTAACTATGATAACTCGTATAAATAGTTTCAGCATATGCTATACATTGGTCATATCATAAAGGCTATAAGCTATGGAAAAGCTATGAACTATGGAAAGGCTGTAAACTATAGAAAGGCTGTAAACTGCAGAAGGACAATGAACTGCAGAAAGGCTATAGACTGTAGAACTAGATCAAGAAAGATAAATGAAGTGAAAAGTGAAACATAAACAAAGCAAAGAATGTTACTGTTTAGCATAGATTTGGTAAAGGATCAAAGATCCTAAGAATATGACAAGAAACAGAATAAGTAGAACAAGGGGTATTGTATAAAAAAGAGTAGGCAATCATAACAGGGCACTAACACTGATTACACAGTTTATGAGGGCAAAATTGTTGGCATGCTCCTAGCAATCAAACTCCTAAAACATAAAAGAAGAGTAAGGAAAATATCTCTTACTGTTAACAACAAAGCTGCAATCCTTGCCATGAAAACTTTCATGTTGAAACCAGGACACTACTTCATGGACTTCTTCCACCAAAACCTATGCACAATCTTAAAATGCCACCACTTGCAAAAACTGACCACATAATGGGCACCCAAACATGCTGGAATATCAGGAAATGAAGAAGCAGACAATGAAGGTAAGAAAGCTACCTTTGGAAATGTAACTGACTCATCTTTTCTTCCCAAGCAACTAAGAACAAGATCCAAGTGAGTCAAAACCCTCTTTTGTAGCAAATCAGCAGTGAAGCAAGACCTGAATGCCCAACTCAAAATGCTCCACTCATCAATCTTTAAAACTTCACCACAAACAAAGCATGCACTCATGATAGACCCATCTTTTCTCTTCAAAAAGTTCCTCAAACTAACTGCTGACCTACCATGCTAACAGGCATCCTTTCTCTTCCCCAAAAAACAAGAGACCATCATACATTTCTTCTTTTTCTACCCAGCATATACAAAACACCACAGAAAGCTAAATGACAAACTAAAATGGAAGGCCAAAGACCTCACAACTTTACTTGCTGACCCAAAAGGCATCAGACCAATGCTTATCTCCACCCATGTGACTAGAAGATTCAAGGACTCCTTTGGTAATCTTAGTCTCTCCACAAACACTTGTTAACACAATCTTGTCTCAGTACCAACACTGTTTTCCATGCACCTTGTGTATCAAGAGCATGCTCTCACCCCTCTGCTCATAGCATGACCCCAAACCCATCCAGCCAAATGCTCAGATGACAATGGAATCACATGGCTACAATACCATACCCAGATCTCAAGAGATCCCACCAAGATAAACAGCCCTCCCCTTTTCTCTTGTTCTTCTTTTTCTTTCTTTCTATTCCCACTCCCTGCCCAAATGCCACCATACAATAATTTAGCTAAAAACCCATGCTTCCACACCTCCACTCTCACACCAACCCTATGCCCAAGGGTCCACCTTATATCCAGATATGTTCCAAGCACCACAAGAAATATAATTAGCAGTACAATACATACTACCCACTTGTACATGTCTGACAAAGGGCAAACACGCTACTAGACAATAAATAAGGACAAAAGAAAAACTGCTTCAATGAGGAACTCATTAAACAATATGAAAAATTTGGCTGCCCAACAGTGCCTTTTATACATTGGGTGAACCAATTTTGCTAATCAGCACACTTCAAGGTAGAAAAGAAATACCATACTTACTATGTCTTTTTGTGGTAAGATTTTTCGGCAACGCAGTGAACAACTTACCCGCATTGCCACAGATTTGAACATGTGGTTGAAGATAGTACATAACACTGCATGCAACTTTCCGACAGAACACTGATAGGGTTTGATGCATTGATGACCCTACCGCTCCACACCAACAGCGTTGATTCAGAATTTCAGAAGAAATCTGTGGAATTTTTTTTTTTTGTACGTGATAGGATTCAGGGCGCCTACAGAAACCTGATGCCATGTTCATCGTTCACTGTGTTGTTGACAAATTTAACCTAAAAAGACATCATAAGTACAATATTTCTATCTTCCATTAAGCGTGCCGAGTAGCAAAATCGGTTCACTCACCCGTACGTTACCCCGACATAGAAAGGATAAAAAGGGACAATGGGATGCCCAAGTTTTTCATCGAGTTCAGCGAGTTCCTCATCGAAACAGTTACCCTTCGTCAATTTTTACGTTTTTACATCATGTTGTTGAAGAAGCTTGCGCTTGCGTTCCTTGGCATGGTTGCTGTTGCAGCCGCAATGCCTCAGGCTGATGGTCTCTTAGAGTATTCTGGGGCTATCGCTGACGCCGCGTATGGTGTCGTTGATGCCGCGCATGGTGTCGTTGAGTCTATTCATTCTGAATTTGACTGAGCAACTTATCCAAGTGAGTAATCAATATACCATATTCAACTTGCAGGACGAATAATTCGTTCTGCTTCCTCTAGTGACCCTCGTAGACACTAATTGCTGGGCTGCTGGTGTTTCTTGATATCGCAGTCTTAAGTTGGGAGAAACCTAGAGAATATATGGTGGTATTATTTGACTTGGTTAGATTCAAGACTGGGGAGGACACAAGTGTGCAATGGCACTGCACTTGTGCACTCTGATGCAACTATCTCTTTGGCCAGATTTTCGATGTGAGTACTGAGATCGGGAAACAAATGGGTAACGTAACAGCAGCCAAACTGGTCTATACATACATACAACCAGACCCAGGCGCTCTATCACTCCAGCCTCCTTCGACTGCATGTGTTAGTGGGCGATCCCTCCAAGATACCGCATCCCTTACTTCCTTCGACTGTGTAGCCTGTGGGAAACTAGACGGATGGCCTCCAATTTGCCGCTCGACTGAGGTAGCCATTTGGCGTGCTCCTGCTTGTACGGACCTGTAAGGTTGTGGAAGAGTACGAGCGAGTCACGCCGCCCGAGAGTTTGATCACAGTGCAGACCAAGCAAATTACGCCAAGATCTTGGACAAGCTGATACATAATATACGCATGTTGGATGTCTAGTAGATTTGTAGGAATCGTCGAGCTCTGATGAAACACGTACACAAGTAAGATTGGTTCATTGCAATACGTATTGAGTATGTACACATATGAATGGTTGTATTTTGGATTGTGGACCATCCGTTGTCAATCAGTAATGTAGGGTATTAAAAAAAATGGAAGGCAGAAAAGCAGACTTCTGGGACTACAGATCTGGAATAAAAACGAACGTGAACAAGGCAGGAGGGTATGCGGCCATGTGGTCTTGCTAATGTAATAAAAACGGTTCCAACGCGGTAATTTATAGTACACCTCGCCAGGGGATACTCATCGTCTGGCACTTCCACGACCATACCCAGCTTGAAGGTTGTCGAGCTCCGACTCCAATTGGTTTATGGTGCTGTGCTCCATTTCCAAGTCCTTGTTGAGACGACCTCACTCTGCAATGAGCTGGGCACAATCTCATTAGACACGTTCGTGAACTAGAAAATTGTACGTACATGTTGCTCCCATTGCCTGAAACGAGCTTCCTCGGCCTTGACCTGCTCGGTGAAACGGTTCTGGAGTTGTTCCTCTTCCTCTTTGAATTTCGGATTGTCCACCTTCTTGACCTTGGGTTCCCCAAACTTCCTAGTCTCCATCTGCTGCTGCCTGTAGTTCTCATAGTGGAGTTCTTCCGTCGTCGAGATCAAGTCCAACATGTGCGTCTCAATCAGGAGCGAACACAGCTTGCGGAAATCGCAGTGGTTTTCATTCTCAACCTCGGCGACATTCCAGAGCTACTCACGACCCTTGACAACGCGGCCATCAGGGGTTTGGACATCCTCCATCAAATCAATAATGGAGAATGGCATGGCATCGGCAAGCATGCAAGCATGCTCTGCCGCTGCTTCGTCGTCGGTCTCGACAGGGGGCTGATAGATACGAATTCCCTGGCAGTTATGACCTGCCATCGTATTTAGGATGCCGAATGGAACTTCTATGTCTCACCTTCAAACTCGGACGAGTGTCAACCTCTCGGAATGGGTCGGAATATGTTTTCCGCGCACAGACAAATGGACTTGGCATTGTAGAGATCAACACCAAGGAAGATCTATCTCGACTGGATTGCCTATACCTTGTTCACCCATGGATTGACTTTCTCCTTGGTCGTGAGCCCATTATGATAGCGGAGAGGACAATGGAGGAGAGTATGGATGGAAAGCCTCTCGCGCTAGGTGAGTTGCCACTCTCATGCAATACGGCATCGACAACTTGGCAAACACGAACAGCGCGAGGCCTCATTGAATACCTTCGGCAAACATATGGACGATCTATCAAGGCAGACACTGCATCACTATCACCTCCATCCACGGTATCGCCAAAGAAGAATCGGACGGATATCCTCAAATTCGTTGCGCGACTCCGACAACCATTTGGCGCGCTTTTACTCACGCCACTACGCCAGAATGTAGAAGAGTACAGAAGGGTCGCTGCGGAGAATCTCATCAGAGTCCAAATAAACGATATTACACCGGCGACGTTGCACAAGCTAAGAAAAGGTGTTCGGACGTTGGACGTTCTTTGATGGTCCTACGATATGCTCTCTGCGCCATGACTCATGAGCCACCTCTACTGTTCTGTGACTTGCTTACCTTTGTTGCTTCCATGCGATACGCCGTCGTTTCACCACACGCAGAATAAGGTGTGGATCGTGATTGGGAAGGAGGGATTTGATTAACCGACATATTATGGGAGTGCGGAGAAAGGGTGGCAGTGGGTTGCGAAGCAGATGTTGGCGAGGTTATCCAAGGGGCCATCAGGTTAAGGGTACTCACTTTTGGTTGGCCATCTAGATGGTTCTTTTGTATGGTCGTCTCACTGCGTAATTGGCCATCTGCATTGTTATGGTTCATATCCTCCGCAAGTCTCAACCCTTATATCCTCGATGATTAGCTGAGCGTCATAAGGTCCTAAGCCTGTTGCGACAGCAAGAGATGGCAATGCTGCCTCGACTACAAAGGCTGACGACGTATCGTTCGGCGGTCTAGCGCAACTGGCGAAAAAAACAAACAAAGAAGGGTTATACAATGTCGAGCGATGACATGGACATCAACCCTTCTTCTCGCATGACATGTTATCTCGGATTTTAAGGACTTCCGACTTCTTCAATTTTACCCAAGTGAGTACCAGCCACCACCTAAAAGACGATTCCACGGATCCTATCACATACAAAAAAAAATTTTACACACTTCTTCTGACATTCTCAATCAACGCTGTCAGTGTGGAGCAACTATGATTGTATCCGAAGAAGGACCGATCTCAATGCGAAACCTTCTCTTGTTGTACGTACTTATATTTGCTGTCTCTCATTGATCCTGCTCCATGTCATGCCATCACAACGTAATTGTCAGGAAACCCACTTTATCATAATCGAACCTATCTCTATTGAAGTATGAGTACATACTGCCAGTCAACCACATGTTCATTGTTCACTGCGTTGTCGACAAATCTTGCCACAAAAAGACATAGTACAATATTTCCTATCTTCTGTTAAGCGTGCCGAGCCTGTAGCAAAATCGGTTCACCCACCCTTACGTTGTCTCAACGCACAAACTATAAAAGGGACCCCGAATTCTTCATCTTGTTCAACGAGTTCTTCATCGAAACAGTCACTCTTCGTCAACCTCTACCGCTTTCCATCATGTCGTTCAAGAAGCTTGCGTTCGCGCTCCTTGGCATGGTTGCCGTCGTGACTGCTATGCCCGCTCCGGACTATAATGCCGTTGGGGATATAATCAAAGCGTATGGTGGAGTGCAAGTTGACTAACTTGTTCAAGTGAGTAACCAAATACCGTACTCAATTTGCGGGACTAATAATGTGTTCCGTTTCCCCTAGTGGCGCTCGGAAATACTAGTTGCTGAGTCGCTGGAGTTACTTGATACCCATACGCGGTGTTGGGGAGAACCTTGGAGAATATATGGTGGTATTTGACCTAGTTAGATTTGAGGCTGGAGAGGATACAAGTGCGAATGGCATTGTACTTGTGCACTCTAAAGAAATCATCTCTTTGGCTAGATGTCTGAGTCTAGGCTGAGAATCATGAGTCGACGATGAGTGGCACGATACTGGTCGGACTGGCTTATTACATGGTGCGATCCGACGCAGCCGCTCTCTCACTCTTGCCTCCTTCGACTGGTTACTCGGTAGTGAAAAGAGTGTTGACAAGAGTGGTCTTGCCCGACCAGAAAAATGGTTGGCAAGGCTGGACTCGAGAAAATAATGTGACGCACCGACAGCCATCATGACGAGGTGGGCACCATGCTTGGCGACGATTTGGTGCCTCTAGAACGCGACGCCCAGTGGTCAGTGTCCACTGTGTCGAGCAAGAAATGTAAGAACCTGGCCAGGAAGGTTTGCAATGCCAATGCCATCTGATGAGGGTGCTGCCGGGAGGCGCAGGGCTACGAAGCGTACAAGCGCCACTCTCTCAAAGGGCGGCGCGAGCAACGATCACTTCAACAACATCGAGCCAGACCCCATGAATTCGAGATCCTACAGCTCCACACCGGTCAGGCGTCCGGTCCAACCACCAGGGCTCGCACCGTCCCCATCTATGCAGACTCGATCAGTTTCGTCTTCAACAATTCGCAGTAAGCGACATTACCTCGTCGTTCTTGAATCGAGGGCACTCGGACAACGTCTAGCACGGAGCTAATCTCTGTGGTCTGAGGCACATCGACGACGGAAATGTATTATCACGACCGACCGCCCTTTCCGCACTGGCAGGGACGTTCGACCGCATCTATTCCCGCATTCACAACCCCACCTGTGTGCGTCTACATATTAATCGCCCAGGAGTGACACGATTCTATTGCTCTTCTAGAATACCTCTGAGAAGTATCGCTGCACTCGAGGGAGTTGCTGCTGCAGTCGCCACAGCGTCCGGTCAGTCCCGCCCAGTTTTCGGCTATTTCCACGATCGCAAATGTGGGCAATAACATCGCGTCAACGTGGATCTTCCTTCACGTTGCTCCGCCTACTACGTGACGTCCTTTTTCGACAAGTTCATATCTGCACGGCGGAGTAAGTGCACACTAGAGTTCTTTTGGGCCGGTCGGTCCGCCCAGTTTTGGCTATAAGTTCCGGGGCGATATAAACCAGTTCAAAGGTGGAAAACCGTCCGCCCATGTAACGTGTCGCTCAAAACCGCCCGCAGTGACTTTCAATCGATACTATAGCATCGCAACAAAGTTCGTCCACGGAGACGAACCCGTAGAGATTGTGGCAACCATCGACGACAAGACGAAAGCAATCTATGTCGGTATCAGTAACCCTAAACACAACGTTCCCCCCCCGTTTCGGAGCCCGGCCAATTGACCAGTGGTGTAGATCGCCGATGACAGCGGCATACCGTTGATCGTGGAGAATACCTTTGGAATGGGTGGATACCTCATCCGGCCAATCTCCCTCGGTGCGGACATCGCCCGTCAGTTCATTCGTCGACAGGATGTCGTGGTTTCCTTGACATGTTCATGATGCACAGTGCCACTCAATGGCTCGGCGGCCACGGAACCACGATCGCAGGCGTCATTGTTGATCCCGGTAAGCACGTTTGAAAGTATGAAGAACGCGACCAATTTGTCTGCGTTCCTGACAACGCGATATGATCCATTCCATGACCTTCCCGTAACCATCAGTTGCGGATCAAGCGTCCGTGTCTCCGTTTTAAACTGGGGCATGTATCGCTCCTCACTCAGAACAGCTCAACATGTCGTGTTGTGTACACACACGCTTCTTCGCCAGACGATTGTACGCAGTACTGGTGCAGTACACCGTCTTTTCACCACGCGCAGAACCAGGATATGGAGTGCGATTGCCAAGGAGCGTTTCGTTGACCGACGATGTATGGGAGCGCGGAGGAGGGGCAGCGGCGCGTTGCGAAGCAGGTATTCGCGAACTTTTTTTTCCAGTCCTTTTTGACCCCATTTTGGAGTATGTGATGTTAAAATTCTGACAGTAAAATGCGGTCCCCCGGCCCCTATGCGAATTTTTGACGCAATGGTCCCCGTGTGCGCAGGTTGGGCGTTACAATGCCGAGTTGGTGGTTATGGTGATAGTACGTCAGCCCAAGGGTCATTTTACAAAGTTTTGAGCTACATATCCTCGATGATCTCAATATAATGGGCCGAGCATCATGGAACCCTGAGCCTTTCAGCTCTTTCAACTCACAGAAAGCCTGTTGCGACAGCCTGAGGATGG
>JBBPMS010000330.1:3448-15622 GCA_038090435.1 Phylloporus scabripes | reverse complement strand
TCAAACTAGGATCCCAATTGTCTAAAAACATTTCTACTACCGCTCCGCATTCCAACCCGACGTTGTTTGCGACCACTCCGCTCGCTTTCGCTCATCTCCCCTTTCGGTTCCTCCACTCCCCGCTCCATACCCGCCCCAAACACTTCGACACCCTTGCGCACGTCTTTCCTTCCCTTCTGCGCAGGCGTTGTCCTATCGTCAGTATTAGACGGCACAAAATTCATCTCCATCCCGCCATCGGCGCCGAACCGCACTGCCAGAGGTGAGTCCTCAGAAGACTTGTGCGTCCGTCGAGAGACAAGGCGTTGTCCGAATGAAGCATCCTTGTCGTTCGTCTTGCCAGCGGGTACACCCGACTGCGCGACAAGGGGCACAAGGCGAACTTTACTCGCCCGTCTATTGGTGTCGCGTGTCCGCGAGTAGACTTGCTGGAGACGTGCGTTTTTCTGCCCTGGATGGGATCGGGGATCATGCTGATTGAGGGCTGTAGTGGCAAAGCGTCAGTCTCCGGAAATGAATGCTTTATGCTTTCCTCTATACCCACCGCCGGCATCAGAGCTGTCATCACTCTCGCTGTCATCCTCGCTACTCTCATCACCGCTACTCTCCAACCCATCGAATGACATTTTGTCACTCTCTGCTTCTTCATCCTCCACCGCCGTCTTCCCGCGGGTTGCGTTCCTCGACGCAACGGAAGACGGATTGAGGAGCGCATACTCCCTGCTCGTCTCGTCCACTGCATAGTCGGGATTTTCAAAGAGGTCCCTGAATCGGGGGTCGTTGAGCAATGTGATTTCCTCTTCCCCGGCCTCTTCCTGTTCAGCCACGGACATGGCCACATCCCCGTCACCCTCCATAGTTTCCTTGGCCTTTCTCGCCCTTTTCTTTTCTACCCTCTTTCGCTCCCGCTCCGTGTTCCGTTCAATCCGCTCTGCGAGTGCCTTGTTGACCTTGACGGATGGCACAGCACCGCCCTTGCGCGTACGTATACGGGTGTCTGCCAACTTTTCAAGCCGCTCTTTGACTAATTTCTCGCGATGCTCTGCATATGCAAAGGGATTGGCAATCACGCGCGCAGTGTCATAAAGTTTAAGTGACACAAAGTAACCGTGCATATATGGTTTGAGCGCAGGCGTGCCAATGAGGTGATCCAGCCCGAGACTGCATACGGGATCAATTCGACGTAACATGCACAAGATAGGGGAACATACATCCGTAGCTCGGTCCTTTCAACGAATTTGTAGTCTTCATACACGTTTCGTACGCTTTGATCCTCCAATTCTTCTGTGATGTTTTCAAGGAAACTTGCCCAACGTGGTGCAGGGCCCAACTGAGGGATGTAATACGACGCCATTTTGATGCCTTCATTGGCGGTGAGAAGTAAACCACTGCCTGGTATGTGATGAACATCATTGAGATCGGTGGCTGGCGTGATGGACGCAAAATTAGACGACGGCTAAAACAAGTGCATAAGCATACGACACGTTAACAAACGATCTCGACCACACCGTATTCCGATCCCATATTTTGATGACTTTTCTGTCTGCGCTGAGAACCATGCCGTCGCCGGCCATGCGGCTGCCGCCCTCCAGCCACACAACGCTTTTCAGCGGCAGCCCGTACCCTTGGTCTTTGGACGCAAACGCCCGCGGCGAGCGTATGTCATAGAGCAGCGTGTCCCCCGTCGACGTGCCGATCGCATATGACAGCCCGTCCGAGCGCGCCGCAATCGCAGTCACCCCCGCCGCCTCCGCCGCGGGCCCGTCGTCCACACCGGGGAGCGCCGCCCTCCGCCCCGCGCGGATCCGGGCAGGCATGTCGAGCACGCCGACCGCCGCGCGCGAGCGGGGGTCCCAGAACTGCACGCACGCGCACCCGTCGAGGCCGAACGCGAGCAGGTGGTGCGCGGGGTTCACGTCCACGCAGTTCACGCCCGCCGCGCCGAGGGCGAGCGGGGTGAGGAAGCGGCCCTGCGCGAGGTTGAGGCGGAAGACGTCGCCACCCGCGCCGGCGACGAGCGCGTCGCACGAGGGGGCGTGGTAGGCGAGCGCACGGCCGAAGCGCGGGATGCGCGTGCGGAAGTGCAGGCCGCTCTGCGTGTGCAGCGTCAGGGTGCGGTCGTTTTGGAGGTGGATCGTCTTGGTCCAGTCGTCGGACAGGATCTGTCGGCTGACTGAGCGCAACGTCGATTTTTCGGGCTGGGCGACGGACTCACGAGGAAGTCGACATTTTCGGCGTCGCCGTGGCGCTCGAACTTGAGGGTGAGCTCGTCGAGGTCCCAGACGCGCATCTGGGGCTTGTACGTGCCCGTTGCGATGGCATGGTGTCCATCTCGTGTGGACTTGATTTTGTTGCTGGCCTCTGGAAATTCAAAACCTTGGATGAGCTCTACTTGACCTTGGACATGCTCTCTGAGGGCCCGCTTTCCCTTTGCTTTCGCCGTCCTCGCTCTGGTGAGCCAGTCGGGTATCGAGGAAGAGGAGCCCGCGACTGCGCCATTGACGGTGTAGACCTTGACGTGGCTCATCGGCGTTGAGCTTAAAATGCGATCCGTACAAACACAACACACGAGTGACTCAATTAAACAAGATCTTGTACTAGTAGAGACCACAAACTACCACCGTCCTGCAGCGAACCACTCAGTGTGCATGAAGCATGACTCCCAACTCAGTATGTCTTCTTCTTCTCGTCCACAGAGAGACCACCTGAAACAGAAAGGTCAACAGGGGTTGAATGAAATTCCACAACGGTTTCACCTGGGCCAATGTTGACAAGTAGGATCAGACCACCGACGATCGCTACAACAAGAGTAAGCAAGCAACACCCGGAACCACCCGAATGACGTACAGAGTGTCTGGAAGAAATCATATCTAAAGAATGCATGAGTGCCAGAAACATTGAGGCAACTAGCAACTCACTTGAGGAAATCACGTTGGGGATGTGCACTATGTATGCTCCACCAGTTGTTGGCAAAGACGTTGAAGACACTCAAAACAATGACAAGGAAGGTAGCAGACCACTTGGCTTTGAAGCCAACAGCGACCATGATGCAGGCAGCAAGACCGAAAAGAGAGACAAAGACGCGACCTATGCTCCACTTGCCCTGAAGTATGAAGCCAACGAACAGGAATATGAGCAGGACGCGCCCGGCAAGGAGAAAGCTAGCGACTTGTGATCAGAAGGAACAAAAGCGGTGATTGATGTTACAGACTATTTCTTGCGATCCGTCTCGCTTATGGAAGGTAGACCAGCAAAATTTTTCTTTCTAGAGATGAGCGTTTCACTGAATACCATGACGAGACCGCCGATCACACTGAGGTTTCGAAGGAAAAAGTTGAGGTCAAAGATGAGGCCATAACCGAATCCTTGGGAGATGACAACGAGGAAGAGACCAATGACGGCGTATTCGGTGAAACGTTTTGATATAACAGCTGATGAGGCTGCGAGCATGACCTACGGTGGCCATGGTCGACAGAGTGCAAAGACAAACAAGCAAGGGGCGCACGATGACATTCAATAAGAGAAAAAGATGGGAGAGACCCCAGTAAAAGTGTCTGTGGCTGCTGAAGGCGTAAAAGGGAGCTGAAGAAGAGCAAAAAGGACGCACGTTTGGAGATACCAGAGCTGGTCGCTCCACTGGGTTAGAATTCTGAGGGCGTCCTCGAAGAAGGTGACGACGATGAGGAAGCGACCGATGGCGGGGAGGTGGGGCCGGAGGGGCTGCGAGTAAACCTCGATGGCGTCTTCAACCTGCTTTGCAAACGCCCTGAGCTTCTCGAGTGGGTCGTCGGGGTTGGCAGCCCTGTAGCCCGGGGAGGGGCGGGTGTTTGCGAAGCCGTGTGGGTCAGCGTTGTAGCTGGCGGCGACGGGGCGACCGATGTTGATGCGGGAGGTCATTGGTGGTGGCGAAGAAAGAGAATGACCAACGTGTCAGTTGAACCCCGTGGGAATTGATGGAAATGTCACATGACCACTTCTCATTCCAACGCGTTTAGTCATTTGACGTCTTGCTAATGGACACCAGCGGGTACCTCTAGTCAGTCAATCCAAATCCTAATAACGATTAGTTAGACCTGACCTACAGCTAGTGCCGTGCTGAACCTGCCCAGGACAGCATCGCAAGCCGAGATTCGGGAGCGCTACAGAGCCCTCTCCGTCATCTTTCACCCGGACAAGCAGCACGACCCACGCACAAAGGATACTGCGGCCGCACAGTTCCTCGACATTCAAAAGGCTTATGAAGGTTCGTTCACACGTCCCTGTGTAGCTGTCCCCTAATTGTCATGCAAATTAGTCCTGTCAGATCCGTTCCTTCGGTACGTTACCGTACTCCATTTCCCTCCGCGCACTTCACATTCGTCCGGTCTTGCTCCAACAGACAAGTCTACGATCGTCTGGGTAAGCACCGCCCGCAATCTGCCGTCCGCACCACTTCTTATAAATACCTCTCCCTCGCTACCCAGGGCCAGAAGCTCTTAAATGGAAATGGCCCGCGGAACTGCGATCAAAAGATAGCGAAGAAGTAGGTTGATTGTGAAACCTCAATCTAGAGCACTCAGCCAACGGAAAATCAGATCAATGCAGCGCTCAGTGAACGGGAGTTTGATCGCCGCCATGAGATAGTTGAAGAGCTTCTTCAGCCCAGAGGCTCGGTCACTTGCTCAGTCAGCGCCTCCTCCCTATTTGCGACCAGTGATTCCACAGCCCCGTCCAGAAACATCCTTGACCGCATACGTGGCGTTGGCGTTGCCAGTTTCGGTGTCCGCCAGCACGTTACCGTCAGAATTCATCCGTTCCATCCAATCTGATCGACCTGACAAACCTCCTGTAGAAGCGTCTAGGAAACCAAACCACCGTCTCTTTCACAGGGCACGCCCAGACGGGCCAACGGAATATCACCCGCACCCTAGTGGGGACTCTACGGCATCAGTTTTCCCCCCGATTGGCGTTTGAAGTAAGTTTTACACGTTTGCGATGCTCAGACGCTGAAAATAACCTGCACTGCAGCTGACCGCAGGATTCCTAAACCCCCACATCATCGCCGCAACGTCAACATTCAACGATGGTGACAACGCTGTCGTGTTACGCACTGGTTTTATTCCCGCTTTGTGGAACACCGTGCCTCCGTTCGCGACCCTGTCTCTCGGTCGACGGTTGTTTCGTCACTGCCCAACGCAGGCGTCAATGTCCTGGACACCCGCGCCAGGGTCTACCGGCCGTCTTGAGTTCCATTTGCATTCGTCAAAGCCATTCGACCTGACAATACCAGATGAATACCGTCAAGTTCCTGAACCCGCTGAACCCATGTTTAGCAACGGACCTGGATCCATAAGTGGCTTCGGCGCAGGCGTTGGATCGTGGTCGTGTGGCCTCATCCTTCAGGGAATAGAATCGTGCTTCACTGTGAATTATTCCGTTTTGCTGCACGAGCTGGCCGTTCGTCTAAAAGCAGGGGTGGAAATTGGTTTGCTAGGCGTGGCGTATTCTGTCTCGGCAAGATGGAATGGAAAGAGGAGCACCTTTTCGACCACTGCTGGAGTGGGAAACTGGGGAGTGTTCATGAGACTTGAGTAAGCCACCGGAAGCTCCACCTGGCTTGACTAAATGAGCCGTCAGATTATCATATCTCCGGCAGAAATGGACACTGCCAATCGTGCTTGCGCCAGAGAGCAATCGAATATTGGGGTTGTATTCCATCGTGATACCGTCTACAGCATTTGTTGTTGGATATCATTTCATTCTCAAACCTCGCCGTCGTGCACAGCGTGCCAAGTAGGTTCACAGGTTGCGAACGTGGAGGTACTTATGAATGTGGATGCAGGTACTTTGATGCGGCGCGAAGAGCGCTGAAAGAGGAGAGGTCGGCGGTAATGAGGGAGAGCGAGAATACCATTCTCCTGTTGCGCGAACCTGCGCGAAAGCATATGGATGCTGAAAGAGCAATAGGAGGTAACGTTGACGACAAATGAACAGTGCACCTGAATTTACCCATCCTGGACAGGACTTGTGATCTTGGAGGCCACTTATGGACCGACGTGTCAGGACAATGAAACGGCGGGTCTAGAAGTGGACGTGACGATACCTCTTCAGGCGCTAGTGCATAATAGTCAATTATACGTGTCAAACAAGGTCCCCAAGGTGAGATTTTGGAAATGGAGATGAAGGGCGCTGACTGGATGGGGGGCAGACGGGCATACAGGGATTCTGTGACCCGACGCCAGATGCCCCTAAATTATTACGGGTGCGGTACATGTTCCGTGGGGAGACGCACTATGCCGAAATTCCAGACTCGGTATCCATTGTCCTTCCATTACGAGGTGAGATCCGCCCGCATGCTGAGGCGACAAAGAGTGACCCCATTTTTGCCAGACCACTTGGTTGTGTAAGAACGGCGACTTGGTGGCTGCACGCTATGGGGTAGAGATTGCACAGGGTCGATTACATTTATATAGTACATACACACCCCTCATTGCATGACGAGTAGGTATTGTTTGGGTTTGAGTATGATCGGGAATGACATCAGGTGAGGTCCGCAGTGATGGGTGGAGGTGGTGCTTGAGGCGGTTGACAGACGCGTAGATCCCCAGAGGATGTATCTGGCTTCATTTGGAGGGATCTCGAGGAGGGCAGGTAGTCCCCGCCCAACGCCGGAGGGTACCCGTGGGAATTGCCATCAAACCTGGCGTCGATCTAAGCAAAGGTGGGTCAGCCGTGTGCTAACTCAATTCAAACCTAAAATAATCCCGCTAATATATAATACCCTCCCCCTCTCCCTCGCCCACTCTCCCACACCAATGCAGCATCCCTCCCTCCAGAACGTCCGCATCCGCTCAACCAGAGACGCCCTCCACGTCTTCTACGCCGTCGCACGCAACATCATCCCCCTCATCACCCGCCGTCTCGACGCAGAAGAGCGCCGCGCAATTGTCCCAGGCAACGTCTATGTATGGGAAGAGCGCAGCGCAAACTCTGAGGCCACAGGCCTCGGCATGGAGCGCTGGTCAGTCCCTCCCCACCACCCTCCATGTCCCCTCACCCCTCCCCAGGACAGACGGCATGGGCTGGGGCCCCAGTCGTGTCCGCGACGTGCGTCCTCCCTCCCTCCCCCTCCCCACACTCATCCCCCCCCCCAGGACTTTCTTTTCTACCACCAGAAGGAGTGCGACCTCTCCGACGATCCAGCAACCGCCTCCACCCCCTGGGCGCAAATGATTAGGTCAGTCCCACCCTCTGCTCGATCACATTCATATCAACACCCCTCTCATACAGCATGTACCCCTCACCTCGATCCCGTGCTACGAGCGAATCTGAACGCTTAATAAAGCAGACTTATAGTGTACGTGTTTCTTTGCCCGATGATCGCCCACGAGGCATCGTCAGAAAGTGGCACCTCAGTACGTGTTTCATGGCAATCTCCGCAGTGGCGCCTCTAATCTTCTCCCTTGATAGCGGCATACTTTAGCCAACAAAAACTTGATCGGCTCAACACTGTCGACAACATCCAAGGCATCGGCGATGTTCCCGTTCCAGACGGTTGGTTCCGTAGTGCCCGCAGAGATGGCAAATCTCGAAGAGAGGACGATCTGCCAAAATCTGTCGTGGCGAAACGCATGTCGCAAGCACCTATGGAAGCCGTCATCTCCTCTGACCCTTCTTTCTACCAACCCCCCACCCCCATCTATACCCAGTTCCCCACCTCATCCAATCCTTCTCAGTTGGACCTCTCAGAAGCTCCACGCGCCCGCAAAACTACCTATTCGATGCCGTCATCCGCCGACCACCCTCGTTATACTTCATCGGGTGTCCGCCAAACAACGTACTCGGAACCTAATCTAGTCGCCGGCAGGGACCACGTTCGATATCGAGACACCTTTGTTGCTAGCTGTCCCTCTCCGCCCTCTTCAGTTTCATCCATCCCAGCTACCCCAAGCCCGAGGATACGTCCTGTCGCCCTCTCGGAAAAGCTCGTCCCCCTCGACCATCTTACAATGCTTCCCTACCCGAGACGAGATCCCATTGACGAGCAGATCCTTCAACGCTTCTCCATGCAGACCCTCTCCTCGACGACCTTCAGAGGGCCCATCTCGCCCTCCCATTCACTCTCTGGTAGAATGAAAACTTAGTTCTCTTGTCGCTTATTTCCTTCTTGTGGGTCGTTGGCTCTGGTTTCTGTACTCTCCACATACCCGGTTACAGTAACTCTCGCGTATATAGATTATGGACTGGCACTCTGGAATCGTTTTGCTCTTGCAGTTGTTGTATGTTATCGTATTCTCACATATGATTTGTCGTTGCACGTGGTCGCACTGTGAAGTAAAGGGAGCCGTGTGCACGACTCGGTACTTTTTGTCCTAAAACATCTTGCCATCCCCCGATTTCCTTGTAGATATTCACCTCGAACTAGCTGAATCGCATAAAACAGGTGCGTGCGTCCCCCCAAAACGTTTATTCGTGACACACGACCAGGTTTTCCCACTCTTTCTCTGCGCGCAGCGCATCTCGTGTTCGGACATGGCGTGGTACGTCCTCACATCAGCCGTTCATCTCCTGGGCTGTTCCCTCATCGCACTCGGCGTTTTACGCCTGTCGGGCCCATGCGTACCCGCCCCCAGGAAATACCAATCTTCCCAACCATTCACACGTACCGATCTCGGGGCATGAAACGGTACTTGTACGGTATAATGGATCACGCCACCGAAACACCGCGTGCCAACGCATTCTAGAACTCGAGGGCCAGCTGTTTTTTTTTCTTTTGAAATTCGAGGCGGCTGGGCTGGAGACAACGAGCATCAGGGGAGGTGACTCAGAAGCGTCAACGTTCTAAGACAGCCTTGGGGGCGTCGGAAATGATACGCGTTCGACGTGACGTTTGGCCAAGCAGTATGGCATCCCGTGCGCATTTTCTCTCGGTCCTCGTGGTGGCCATGTTCGCATGTCATGGGGGCTTCAGTGTCGCAGCTCAGGGATTATGATTCGGTCACATCCGCGGAAAACGCAATCTGCCGGTAACGGCATGTATTTTTATTTTATCGGAGGCGTTGGCTCACAAGGTTTACTGATTTGGCGGCGACAGTTTTTTTTTTTCTGTTGTGCACTCGACAAATATAACGCGTATCATGCGGACGGAAAGAAGATTGGTCCACGATGCCGTTGATGAGTGCGGTTGGCGCATCAAAACCTGTTTGGCCTGTGATTGGATCTTTTTCTTTTCAGAGACAAGGGAGCAAAGGTTTCCCGCCATCATGCGTCAGCTCCGGATAGAGGGGTGGACACATCCATCTCGCACGGCATGCAGTGGCGCTGTGGATAAAATGAAAAACAAGTTGTGATTCCCATCTCAGTTGGTTGCTAGTGCTTCCTAACTCGCAGGCAATGTTACGTTTCCTGAGAGTGCGGCGCAAACGTCTTTGGGGGGAGTGCGATGCCCGGTGACCGTGTGGACGGCCTGGTTTATCTGTTGGGATCCTTGCTCGAACCCCGGAAATTGGATGTGTACATTATGTCCATGCTCACCATTGGTTGGTTCCTCCCTTCCGCATTATTAGGGTTGTCGTGCGCTCCATTTTTCTCGCAGTACCGTGAAATTTCCGCGAGCGGTAATTGCACTAATAATAGGCCTAGACCCCATCTATGGGGTGGTCTCCTTTCCCAAGAAGTCTGGCGTGTTCGTACGTAAATAGTGTCCAGTGGGGTTCCCAGATAAGGTGAGAGCTTGTTTCCCAACGTATAGATTTACGAGTATTGAGTTGCGTTCAGCGGATTTTTTTTTAAAAACTTTGGTACCCTGCGAAAAAAACTTTGTATATGCACCACTCTTTACTCTACCGAGCGCGAAACGGCACGCTGGCTCCATAATGAGCCAAGACTATCCGTTTCCCATACTAGTGGAAAAAGAACGTTGTATCCAATGGATAAAGTATAGGCTGGGTAATCACCCTTCTGTTCTCGACGGATCCGCGGGCGCGATGTTTCATCCTCAAGCCAATACAGATGATCGGCTTAGTAGCGGACAAAAGAAGCTCAAGAAAAGGCACAGGGACGAACAAGGAGATGGCCGACCTTGGAAGGGACAAGAAACGTCCAGCCTGGACAGATGTCAACATGGACCCTTGACGGGGCGGAGGATACCGGGGAGGGGCGGATATACTCTGTCGTACGCTTGTCCTTTTTCAGCGAATAATAGTGTTTCTGAGATGCTCGCTGATTATTGCCCCCTTTTCGTCGGGTTTGCCAAGTAAACGCCGCGAGATTGATGTTTCGTGTACCAATCGGGACGTGTCCGTGATTTATCTAGGCGCACGACGGAGAGGCACCGTTGCATTGGGAGCCTGTCAAACCAAGCTTGAGTCATGCGCCTCGACAAGCATGGTTTTTGACTACGAGATTCGGATCCAAACCAAGTCTGTGTCTGGCGAAAGGAGGTAAGCGTGGTAATATCACACCGCGGACGAAGTAGACGTTTGCGTTCTCCCTGGGGCCGAGGGTTTTAGTCCTCCGAAGGGGGATACGATATGACTTACGCTTTCACTGCCCCCTTCATTAATGTTCGCATCATGGTCGAGTGGGCAACAGACATGAAGTCCGGTCGTGTGCCTGCTCAAACACGACCGCAGGCATCTGAGGCCTGACTGGTGTCAACTCGTGCAAGCCTGCGTGCGCTAAAATGTAAATCACAGCCCATTCAACAGTTTCAGGTACAACAAGGTTGGCCGACAATCGGAAAGAGCTTTTTTTTTCCTGATGGGCGGGGGCTTGGCGATGGGGCTCCAGGTTTAATTTTCTGCTTGACTTGACGACCAGGGATATTTCTTGGATATCAGGTGCGTTTTAAATCCTGCGGCACATGTCGTTTTGCGGCGTGGTTCAATGCTCAGGGACCCCAAGGCGAACAGGGACGTTGTTGCCTTTGGTTTCAAACCTCTCCCTTTGAAGGGTGGGGAACAGATCGCAATGATGTCATGTTTTAATTATTTAATTATTTATTTTCTAATAAAATAGATAACTAAGGTGGCTAATTTTGAACTGGACCGGTGGACGCCGTGCGAGACGACGAGCAGGCCTTCGTCACAGACTGAACATGTCCTCAACGCCGCTTCTGCCAAGGGCTAACCCGCCACGGGCGTCCTCGCACCAGCCAGAGCCAAAAATTCGCGGCGCGAACCGTTCCACCAAGACGGCCGGCAAGCTCAAGGTCCTCCCTGATCAGCCGGCCCCAGGCCCCGCGACTCGACCTGGGCCCGACATCGACGAAAGCCCGAATACGACCGGCGAGACGGACGAGGGAGATGACGAGGAGGAGGAGCAAGACGACGATGACGACGAGGGCGCAGAGGGCCGTCTACGCCAGATATCCCGCATTCCCCAGGGCACCGCACGACGCGACGCGCTCAGGCTGACCAAGAAAAAGGCAAAGTCGCTTCCCCGGGTGACCGCGTATGCTACCGCCCAGTACGTCCCCGTGTCTCCGTGGCGCCCACCGCGCTTATCGCACCGGGCAAACAGGTCATATCTGCTTCCGGAGCTCGTCAAGTTCTTCAGTGCAAGACGGAGCGCGTACCAGACGGACGCAAAGATCATCGACGACGTGATTTACACGCCGTATGCCTACGAACCCTCGAGTGCGGGCAGCCATGCGAATCGAAGTAACCACACGGGAGACCTGCTCGGCGTTCCAGAACTGAACCCGCCGATGCCCGATGCTATGAGTACGTACCCCGCTAAGAAGAAGCGGAGCAAGTTCGACGCCGTGCCCAACGAGGCCGAGATATTTGTCTTTGCCTATGGCACGGTCGTCATTTGGGGTATGACCGAGGCCCAAGAGAAACGATTCCTTGCATCCATGTGAGCCTCGTTCTGTTCGCCTCTCTGGGCTCTGCGCTCACATTTTGTTAGACGACGATTTGAGGTAGATAGACTGAGTAAGTCGCATGTTCCCCGGAATATGCCAGGTTGTGAATGTCGTTATCTCAGGACCCGACGATGTGGAAATGGAAGATCTCAATTATTACTATGCAAATTATAGTCGGTATGCGGTGGCCATGCCCTACGATATGATTCGAAACTGATGTGCTGAAAAGAATCTACAACGATGTGATCACACTGCGGCATGGCTCGGGATACATGTGAGTTTTGCCTTTTTGCCACCTTTATGTCATCCCATGAAACTACGGGCCG
>JBBPMS010000329.1:0-17160 GCA_038090435.1 Phylloporus scabripes | reverse complement strand
CTGCGGCAATTGCGGCCCAAGGGAAGCCAACCCAAACATTATCGCGTTTGGCTACGAAGATGTTGGACATCATCGGTCCATCGATGGACTCTGGATTCTCTGGTGCCATTGTCGGATCACCTAGAGGTGTTCTAACGAACAGTTCAAACCTATTCTAGCGCATGACAGAAAATACCTCACCGGTGTACCGAGCAAGGGAGTCTGGTCACCAGGAAGCCAACGACGCCACTAAGAACATTTGCCCGAATCTTACTTGAAGGTCGTTCGAGGGAGAGATAGTTACGGAGTTATATTCGCTGTCATCTCACCCAAACACATGATTGACACAACTCTCAACAAGAGGACGTTGATCAAGATGCGACTGTCTTTGGAGTCCGAATGAATCACACGGTCGAACTTGAAGCTTGAAGATCTACCATGGTACTATTGTAACGTGGTCACGCACTAAATGTATCAAAAACCGTGGCGTCCATTGACATACACCTAGCGGGCACGGCCGAACCAAGGCACGATTTCTTGCCTCTTTTCATTGATCAGTAAAGCGGCCCAGATGGTATCTTCAATGAAAGGACGGTTGTTGGATCCACTAAGGAGAGACTAATCGATACTTTAAGTGTGTCAGGAGTGGCTATTTGGCCATTGGTCACCTCAGTTTGTCACGCAGTTCTTCAATCAAGTTCATCCGAGATGAAGCTAGCAGCACCTTTGTCAAGGTCGGAACGAAACGCATCAAGTTTCAGAAGTAGTTCGTTCGTATTTGGTACAGTTAAGTCGGAAATCTTTCATTGCATAGGGGGCATCGAACGGAAGCAATGCCAGCGGGGGCCAATGGAGGAATGCGTGGGAAAATCCTGGCACCGGAAATGGTGAACTACTGAGGTTTCGAGTATGATTTGCTTTCCCAAGGGGAAGTATTGAAGCATATCACATTCTTTGCGAGTCTCAATGTTCCGATCGTGTAACTCAATCATTCACCATTCCAGGTGATTGCGTCGATATGCCTTTCCACTAGAGGAAGCAGCGAAACGAGTGCCTACCAGAACGGTCTTTCCTCGTTCCTGTAGAATGCGCTACAGTCTCAATTTCGACAGGGTATGTTCCACTGGCACAGGCGACATCTCCGAGCGGGCTTCGTGCCCCAATGACCCGCGAAACCAACTGGAAACCGATGATTCAGACCCCGAGTCTGTCATTTCAAACAGTAAACGCAGAATGGGCACTCTTGCGCATTCCTGTACTCGAATTTGGACCGAACAATGGACCATGACACCTGTAATTCAATCACGAGTACCATTTTAATTCTACATGACGCACGCGCAGCCCATCCGATTCGTAGAAACGAGCATTCGTTGCTCTTTCGGTTGAGTTTGGACGGCGAAAGATACCACATCTCCCGCTGGCATCCTCTCACACATACTATCACTTACGGGAGTTGTGCAAGCTGATGGCCGTAACTCCAGTTCATGTAATCTTACAAGAAGACTAATAATCACTTTTCAGCAGAATTTGTATAGAAAACGCGTCCTCAAAGCGTCCCCAGTTGTGTGCAACGAGCCTCGCGGATGATGTGCGATATTTCGACGGCTTTGAATTACCGGGCAAGGTTCATTCATCTGCCAACTCAAGAATCGGCTGTTCTGCTTCAGGGTAACTCGGACGCCCAATATCGCTGAGACAGATGTCAAACATGCCTGCCGCTCGCAGTGCTTCCAAACGTGGCTCCTCGACCGTCTGTAGACGGGAATGGAGTAGTTCCGAATGCGCCTCAAGCCAGAGGCACTCTAGAACGCTTGTTCCAGAGATTGACGTGGGGTGTTTCGCAGAGGGACCCTTGCCGACGATGATCACTGCCAGGATGAGGGATATCAAGGAGGCTATGGATGCGAAGAGTACCTTTCCACCACCGATCACCCGGCAATGATCACAATTGCACATTAGATTGCAAGTCACTGGAAAATGAGCCTCACGTACGGGAATAGTGTTCACCTGCGTCCCGGTCAATGCGTGCATATCATCCTTTAGCCCGCACGATTAACAATGATCAGGGGAATCACGTACATTAAGTTGCCACAGAGGTGATGATGCAGAATTTATTCCCTGACTTTGGTAAGCTGAACGCTGGAATCCACCCCAACCCGCCCCAAGCTGACCGGCTGACAAGTAACATGAGCGCGATGATTGACGCTCAAGGCGGCAGAAACCATGCATACCGGTCCATAGCAAAGTTGCGGCAGCCTGTGCAATTACACTCTCTAATTCCCACGGGCTAAGTGTCACGGAAGGGTTGGCGCTCGACTGAGAGACAGAAGTCGTATTTGCATATGACAAGTTCAGCCCGAGCAAGGACATGATCCAGCTGTGTGGTTTCCATGGATCCGTGCCCTTGTTTAATGCACACGGCAAACTCACCTATCCATGCCTGTGAAGTTGGCAAAGGAATTCCCCTGGATAAACATAGGAAACGATGCAGCATTGTCCTTTGAGAGTGCGATTGCTATCTGTGGTGTGAGGTTTGCCTGAATGAGCTTGGCTCAAGTATATACTATGGGAGAAACACACCCCAAGGCTAAGATTTGTTGCATTTTCCGGCGACCATACCGACCAAGACGTGCTAGTGGGTGCTTGAATGTCGGGTGGATAGGAATCAGCCGAAACTAAGATTGTTTGTGCGCTGAGCGAGCATGCTGCAATATAGGTCAACGTAGTCGAGGTCTGAGGATTTCCCCCTTCCATGCAAGGTCAGTCCTGTGGCGCTTGTCAATGAAAAGCTGAATAACCGTACCAGATGGCGCATAGGTCCAATTCAGCTCAACGGAAACAGGGTCATGAATTGACTCGTCCAGAGCAATGGCAGTTGTGATCAGGTAAAACAGAGTTTGAGGGCAAGCCATGCACTTCATGCACATCAGATGGACAATTTGTGAACATAAGTGACATGAGGTTTACCTCGGCAGTCGGCGCAATTGCGTACACGACATCTTTCCCTATGAATATCCCGGATATAAGAAGAGAAGAATTGTTATTTTACTGCTCACATATCGGGGGTTCGAGAAAGCTGCCATTGTTTATTCCATCCAGGAATTTAATCTCGTACTCTCCTTCAGAGTTTTCAGAGGAAAGCGTAAGGTTTGGGACTAGCCCGCATTGCGCGCTGAGTGTGGTTGCATTAATGAGCCCTACAGGAAATATTCTGTCCGGATATTGGGACACATCATAGAGGGTGCTGTTCTGCAATCCCACTGCCGAGAACATGCCTGTTTCTTGAATGACTGATTGCGCAACAGGAAAAATCTCCGTCCATTTCAGTTGCCTAATGTCCACAGTGCTGTCAGGCATGGTCACATCCATCTGGACACCACTAGGAAGATACTGTTGCCACCCCATTATAGAAGACGAGGCGATGTGTAGAACTAGCACCATGGTCAGATAGGCTACCACAGGGATTAGCTTCCGAATCATTGAGAATGATTTTCGTTGCTGCCAAAGGATATAGACTGCCGCGCCAATGCCAGTCCATGCTCCACATACGTCGTGTACAACGGTCAACTTTCGTCGCTCACCGATAATCTCAAGTAATGCAAGCCGCCGCATCAGAAAGATTAAAACCAAAGTATAGATCTAGTAAGGCATGAATGAGACCATCTGAAACATCTCTTAAGGCAGTATTGACGCACCGTATAAATCGCTTGGAGAAAAGCACTCAAACCAATCATTATTGTGTCACTTGCAGATGTTATGACGACGGAATGCTCTGGATGATGAACGAGGAATGCAAGAAGAGTGGCATGCAGGCCAACAAGTACAACATGAAGTGTGTAACACCAATGTCGAGTTCCATGAGAACTATTTGATGTACGGAGGGGTCTGCTTTGAGATGGCAAATCACTCAGATTTGATTCTGTTACTACAGCGGAATGTCAGAAAATATCCAATCCCCCCTTCATACCACGCACCAGATCCTGAGAGTCCTAGAGAGCCGAAACTTCCAGAACACGTTTCCGTGTCACACAGTGGAACGACTGTGCAAAGGTCATTGTTTCCTGCCTGTCCATGTGGTGTATGTGTCCAGAAAATGGACTCGAACATTGCAGAAGTGCGTAGAATGTCCAGGGAGGGGTTTTTCATAGTGCCAAGGTGATCCCGGAGCATCTGTAACTGTGACCCAAGCCACATTATTTCCAACATGCCAGTACCTGATACCACCACTGGGCAGGGCCACCAAAGGACACAGAGCATCAACAACAAAAGGATGACTGATGCACAGAGGGCAAAAATGACCTTTGAAAATAAAACCCATATCCTGCAAAATATAACCAACTTACTGGCAAAAGGTTAATCTACAATTCAATAAGATATTGTGTTAGTGGTTATTATGTCAAGGATTTGTCACAAATTTGACACACATTCAAACACCATAATGGTGCAGTCATTACCATTGGATATTCCAGGATCTGTTGGTCAAAACCTCCTTGAGCTTCACCCAACTGTCCAGCTGTGCAACTCTAGTGAGACAAGCTTCAGGGTCAAGTGCTTTCAAGAGTTACCTAGCCATATGAACTTGGCAGCAATCTGGGATATAGTGCTTTCCATCTGATTCCTGGTCAACAAGGCTGGCATACTGGCATACTGTGCAAGGGGTGTCCCATAACAAGGGGATATGCCCATCCCTAAAGCTGATATCATATATCTAAGATTGTTGTTATCTAGTGTATAACATTGGATGATATGAAACAACATACACATTGAATGCTGTAATATTTGCCCATAGTGCTGGGTATGACATAATAGGCTGACAATAGGAAGATTGTGGAAGAGAATTGGCAGATTTCATTGCATAAGAAATCTACCCAAATGAGTCTGCTTGTAGATCTCTCCCATGTAATGAAATCATCAAACTCACTGCAGAAGTAAGATTTAGGTCACCTGCAGGGGAAAAGGTGGACCATGTTGTATTTGTTGGTTGCTTTCCAGAGCTGAGTGGAAGTGCTGGAAATTCAAATGCAATTGTATGATTTGTTGTATTCAAAGAGCATGCTACAAAGTAAGTTGGTGTTGAGATATTTTGAATCATGCTACCTATAGGATGTACAACCAATACTTTAGTTGTCATAGATCAGCTAGGACAATCACTCACTGGGGGAGTCATATGTTCCATTGATGTAGATATGACTGATACCATCAATAGAGTCATCAACTTCCATCTCTGCTGAGACAAGAAAAAGGATGAAAGTTGAGCAGATTGGTTCCAAACACTGAAGAGTTGATAGATATTAGTATGTTCTAATGCAAGGAGCACAAGGCTAACCTGGAGGGAGGGAGGGAGCCAGATTTCACTAAGCACTGTCTTTATCCTTGAGTCTTTGAAATGTGCCATCTGAAGAAATTAACTCACATGGTGGATACACAACTGTAATGCCAATGGGATCTAAACCTGACATTGAGCTATTAACATTCCATGTGCCATCATCCAAGGGATTGATTGATAGATTTGTAAGGATACCACAGTTTGCATTCAAGGTCATGGCACTAACTGTAGCTCCAAGAAATCCATTTGCAATGGGAATATCATAGAAAGTGCTGTTTACTAATCCAGTGGTGCTGCCATCCAAAATCTGCAGAAATGGAAGCAGTGGTGATATTGCTGTCCAGTCCAGTGATCCAAAGTCGACAGATGCGTTAGGCCAAGTTCTCTGCGCTGAGAACACACCGATCACGGTGTCATTGTACATTTGAAACTGCATCAGAGTCGATGAGGTCATATGAAGCACGGAGATGCAGGTAAAGTAAATTGTCACAAGGACAATTGACAAGACTGACGAAGCAACTTTGGTTTGCTGCCAGAGAGCAGTGAGCGCGGCACCTAAGCCAGCCCAGGCACCACAAATGTCGTGAATCTGTGTCAATTTCTTTCGACTGGAAAAGACGGCCGACAGCATTAATCTCTGGGTTACGAAGACAAGTACCGCCGTATAGAGCTGACAGCACATTTTTTAAGGATGATGGAAGGAGTCATAGTGTACGACTCACAGTGTAAAATGCTTGTAGACCACCACTTAATCCAGTCATCCAAGCTTCAGTGAGAGATGGCACGACGATATGATGCTCTGCGTGATGCGACACGGCGACCACCAGAAGTATGAGATGAAGTGCAACCAGGAGCGCATGCAGGAAGTAGCATAGAATGTGCCAGTGATTGCGCGCTCGCCGATTGCGACTGTCTGTACTCCCTTTAACCTCATCGAAAACAGCCCCCCAAACCGGCCTACCTGGGATAAATCTGTCCTGCAACGTAGGCGCCTGGCCCAACTGAGACAAAGATATGTTGTGTTGCGCCGATGGGAAATCAGAAGATCCCTTGCGAAGACGACCATATTTCCCCAAGGGAAACAAATTGGCATCATGTTGCATAACCGTGTGGCTTGGCGTCTCGGATAAGTAAGATGGCCTGATAATTCAGATGGACGACGGTGGAGGAAAAAAAGGAAGCGCAGTTACTCAAGTTGCCTGCGGGTACATAAGGTCAGGCTTACTATCGCCGCAAAATACCCTATGAATACGCTGCAATCCGTTGGCCACGGGTCCTCTCGAGATCATGATTATCCTGGCCCATCTCACATTTTTCGACTTGATTCACATATAGGTCGGACCGCTCCGACAGCTAAGATTATCAGTGTGCGCGTGGGCCTCGCGCCGATGTCCCGTGGCATCCCCAAGGCTCGACTGATGAGTCTAGGATGGCTCAAAGCTAGATACACGCCGTGGGACATCGCGACAACTAACTAATTGCTGTGTAGAGGGCCATGGTAGCATTGAGTCGAAGAACGAGTGCATCATCTAACAATCGTGTCGGCAGTTGATTAGGACGGGAGCCAAACTTGGGCCAACAAACAAACACCGCACCACCTAACCTAACTCGCACGTCCATGTGTATGAAAGCTCTTCTGTCCGTCGCATGTGCTCTGGTGTTCTTGGTGAGCACGGTTTATGCGTCTTCGGGAGACAGAGCCTCCGAATTTCAGAACTGTGTCTCGACCTGCCATGATGACCATTGTCATCCATGGACGACTCTTTCATTCGACTTGCGCTTGACGCGTTGGACCTGCACTGACGACTGCAAATATCAATGCATGCATATGCTCACAGACCGTGCGGTTGCCTTCGGCGAAGAGATTCAGCAATATTATGGGAAATGGCCTTTCTGGCGCTTCCTCGGCATGCAGGAACCTGCCTCTGTCGCGTTTTCCCTTTGGAACATGTGGTTTCATCTGCAGGGTGCTCGCCAAGTCCGCCGAAAAATACCTGTGAACCATCCATTCAGAGGATACTATCTCACCTGGGCATATGTCAGCGTCAATGCATGGATATGGTCATCAGTATTCCACACGAGAGGTGAGTAACGCTCGTCTGGTGTCTTATTCTGCCTCACAAGGATAAAGATTTACCCCTCAGTGAGAAGTTGGATTACTTCTCGGCTGCATTAGCCATTCTCTACGCGCTCTACCACACAGTCATTCGTTTCGCAAGCCTGTATCCTCCGCCGTCTAAACTCAATGGCAAGAACAACGAACGCTCATTTCTACGTATCGGATGGACTGCGCTGTGCATCATTGTCTATCTGTCTCACGTCACATATCTCACCGTACTCCCTCGATTCGACTATACCTATAACATGGCGTTTGGCCTCGTCCTCGGCGTCTGTCACAATATCTTGTGGCTGTTGTACTCTCTCCCGGTTCCATTTTTTCAACGATTCCCCTATGCGCCCAAGACATACTACCCACGCTATATGTATAAAGCGGGCGTCTTTGTTCTGTTAACTACAGCTGCAACAGCCCTCGAAGTATTCGACTTTCCACCACTAGGTCGCGTTTTTGACGCCCATGCCCTCTGGCACCTGAGTACAATTCCTATCGCCAAGTTTTGGTATGACTTTTTAGTGGAAGACTCCCAAAATGAATGCTGGCGGCCAAATCAAAAGTAAGGTTAAAATTGGGCACGCCAATGGTTTGCTGACGAAGAACTATAGATGACGTAGTTCTTTTAGTTTATTCTGTAATATTTCCAAGTTCAATTTGATTCGCCTTGTGGCAAGACTACTCAGATTCAACTCGAGGCACACCAAATGACGGAGTGAGAAGAGGCAATGAAACAGAATGGGAAGCGTCTCTGACCTCAAACATCCGATATGATATTTTAAATCTTTTGCAGATATTCGTGGGATTATCTCGCGAGAGAATTATGGCGATCCATTAAGCGGGCCCGTCTGAAGGTCTGTAAGCACATACCAAAGTCACGACCATATCATCTTCCGAGGGTATCAGCATGTCGCCCACCTTGTTCGTAGGAGGCAAGAATGGTGCAACGATGACTTGTTGCATGTGAACACCGGTCCATATACTATTAGAGACAATGCTCACAGAATAGAGCCACTGACATACTACTAGGAGTCACCAGACTAGAGTAACTCGTATCAACACCCATCTGCATCAACGAAGAGATTTACCCATCCTTGGATGGTCCGGGAATGGCCACTTCCAACGCAATTTAAAAAGGTTACGTGCAAGAAGAGGGGAAAGACTTAGAATGACGATAAAAAGATGATGATTTGAATAGGGTATTTTTTGAATCTAGAATAAAAGGGATACGCAACCTGGAGGTGATGCTAGAATGGTAATAATCTACTTCCACAGTTCGCTTAATATGCTGGATAGACTGCCAGGCGGGTGCTGACCATTTGTATCAATAGATGATGGGACCAGGTAAAGGTGACTTTCCCTTTGGCTAATTGTATGCCCAGAACTTGTTTCCGAATGGGAGAGGAATACCTGCTTTGCTTCGAGGTCTGTCAAAGAGGAAACCACGTCACCATTAGATGCATGGCACCTTGCCTTGATTAACCTGGCGGCAGAAATCGCCTAGGGATGTTAAAATGCGCATTATTGACAAGGAGGCAAAGGGCGCCACGATCTTGAGCGTCCGCGTTGAGATATCGGACACTATGGTGCACATAATCGACGTCCGATCAACCAGAGTATGCATGAGTCAAGAACTTGAAGGCCACGGTCACACACGCTGTCCATCGGCGTTAGCACACCATCTCACTCTCATTGAAAAATGAATACATCCCTACCGCCGAAGGAGCTACCCGCGAATGCATCACGAAAGCTGACTTGTGGAACGGTGATGTGTTTTCCCCGATAACACCACTCATCCTGTTGTGATTATAAAAGGAGAATCCGGTGCTTGAATATTGACAGAAACTGAGCAAAGTTTAATCGTTAGCCAGCATACAGACTCGAAAACATGAATATATGTGCACAGCGTGTGTTTACCCCACGACCAACGTCAGCTCTGAAGTCTGAACTAAGCGGTCATAAAAAGAATTCAGGAGAAGCAATTTGAAAGTGTTATGAGAGCCGGATGACTTTTCGCAGGATAGATTTTCATTTTCATTGCATATATCGTATAATTTATTTTCGAGGTGCCCTCAAAAACGTCTTGTCTCAATGACTTTGCTTTGGATATCTTTGAACACGAAGGAGTCGGTGGAGACCTCGTGGTATATCAGTGGGTCGTTGGAAGCTTGATGCAAGTCGTCTTTCGGTTATCTGGCTCCTCAGCCCTACCTTTGGTTGTCCAACATCAACATTCAACTCACAGAAGCATTTCAGTGAAGATTATCGGACACTCCGAGCAGATCAGCGAAAATCCAGGCATCGCCCCGGTGACTCGGTTCGCGCTGCAGTTTCAAGGAGAAAATTGTCGCTCTCAGGTTTCGTTCCCGATCCTATCTCTTTTTTTCAACGTAGTTGATGCTGGGCATTGGGGATGTCAGACTCTTGAGAAATGAGCTCGAACTTCTAATGTAAGCACTGTCACAAATCAAAATCAGCGATTACTCATACTGCGCGACTTCCGGAGAGTAGGAGAAAAGGGTTAAGAAATGCTGAGCGATGGTCCCGTGCCCATCCTACGCAAGTCGGACCGTGACCTGATAATGACGAAGCGCTTGACTGAGGTAACCATACATTTTCTCCAGCCTTTGAACGCGTCGGATGAATAACTACGGCGGCAGCGCAGTGACATCAGCGGATCCCCTTGACCTTAACGTGCGCTAGATCATCACCTTTGACGTCGGATCCTCTGCACGGTGAAGGGAATTCTTCAGCTTTCGTATGTCTGCTGTGATCTGAACAATCGGCAAGTGTACGTGTCACCCCGGATCCATAGAGAAAAGGTCAGGGGACTTACCGCGGCCCACACGCTTGCGAAAATCCCTAGTTTCATTGTCACATCTTGGACTTGTGGCCTTGCGGCGTTGAGGACATATTCAAGTTTCGTCATTTGACCGAGGCCAGCATCTTCCAAGTCATGTTCAGCTTTGATCGCTTTGTATTTCCGGACTGCCTCTTGATTGACAGACCAAGGTGAGAGATTTCATGGTACATTTGATCAAGCGAGCCTACCATCGTTCTGCTTCCTCAATTCGAGGAGCCGAAGTCCAGAACTTTTGGCATTCATACAATCAATGTCGAGTGTCTGAAAGCGAAAGGTGATGAATTGACTTCTGTTCTGAGCATGTCAACCTACTCACTACAACATTTGCGAGTTTTGCCCACAAGGAAGGGATCACGAACGCCAGTACGAGTGAAATACCAGTTACAGCAACATCTGCTACAAATTTCCACCCCAATGCTTTCAACTGCCCGTCAGGTCAAAAATACTGTTGAGACTCGAGATGCGAAGGGTAAGTCATACCTCTTGGTTGAGGCTGATAAGGGAAAAGGGTGGATGAGTCTTTGGAAAGGTATGGGACGTACAACCTACGTTTCCATTGCAGTTTTCGCACTGGTCAATCTATCTTTCAGTCCGGCAACCATCTTGGACTGTTCCCTAGCCCCGAAGCCCTCGACAACTTCAGAGAAGCAGGCGATGTAATCGTCTAGATTTCTACCAAAATCGAGAACTACAAGTATACCAATGAGTGAGAAGGAATTTCACAAGAACTAAATCATACATTCTTGACACAGGTTTTGTGATGGTTGCGAGGTATCCTGGAGCACCTGATTCAAGGTAAGGAGCGGAGAGTGGATCAAGAACAGAGAAAACCCACCCGTATCTGTTCTTGAATAATCTCTTGTTTCTCTGATAAGGTGATGTCTGGATCCTTCAGCGAAGTCAAGACCAGCTCATGAAAATCTACGAACAATAGTCATAGCGCATGCTGGGTATTACGAACTAACAATCGTACCATCCACGATGCTTTGTGCCTCCCCAGCAAAGTCTCTGGAGCGCCAAAGGAGAGCCTGATACGTCTATGTTTCGGTGAGTTCCTCCCTTTGGTTCACTGAAAGATTCAAGTGCTTACAAGATGATGTTCATTCCATTGTGCTTCCAAAGCATAACAAGTGTTATAAACGTCGACCCGCTTGCTTTGCACTCCCAATGCGTCTGATAACTTTTTTCCTATATCAAAGAATGCTCTGTCTATAGCGAGAGTTGCGTCACACAGCCTCTCGATCTCTAAAGAAAGCGTTTCTTCGGCTGGAAGTTCACCTACGGCATCGGTCAGGTCCTGGAAAGCTGCACGGAGGTTAGCGTCCGATGGTGCAAATGTCGTCTGGGTTGCGGTCCCTGTGGGGGCTTTGCAAGGCTCAGGGGAAGTAACCCGGTCATGAGCTTTCTGTGGTCGATAAGCGAGGACGGACGCAGTAGTCATGAAGTCGAAAGAAGAGTACTATAAGACGTTTGGATGTTGGAAAGTTCGTACCAAGGCTTCCAGCAATGCGTATTCAAATACCCATCGACGCATGTTCGCGATGCAGTGGCGATGTTGGGCGTAGAAACTTTCAGGGTTGTGAACGCGCGAAAGGAACCATTTCACGAGGCATGCTGCAAAACTTCATGGTGACACGGAGCCTCGAGCTAGTACAGCAATTCAATCATCATGGTTTCATATTCACAGACTCTGGTAGGGGGTTCAACCGCCGCAAACTTTGACGCAGTTCCAGGGAAGCTGTGCACCCTGTGGGAGTGTTCAAATTTGGTGTGGTAATTGAAGCTCGCCATACTTCACAGCTCAGGCATTTCGTCTGTGTCACTGTTAGGTGATATCGTGCAGTATCGGCGTGAAGGTCGTCTCGAATGCAGTTGAGTGTATGTTAGCCTTACCTGCAACTTGACGGACATTACATGGACGCCCTCCATGCCAGATCAGAGAGTACCAGAAGCCTCAAGGCAACAGCAAGTCTTGCTTGCCTACTTGATTTCATAGCGCCGGGTAGGCCAGCAGCGAATAACACACTAAGTGTCACAATCTGCAGGCGCCCCCAAGATTCCCCAGATCCTTTTTAGGTTTACCATCATTCTCTGCACAGCATGTGTTACGAGCGTGCTCGAAAACAGGAGGGTGCAGTGCCACGGTGGCTGCAATACGGTTCCAGATTCCTGGTGGCATATATCACCTGCCCGCGTCTGCCTTCTATCCACCAATTCTCGACCTTGTCTTCATGCAAATTGACGAGAGCCCTCCTCCATACTCCGCTGTCATCGCAACCCCGGAGTAAGTTCATATTCCTCATTGTAGAATTTACTTGATACGACCCGGTCCCGAAACAGTTCGCTCGAATCTCTCAGCGCAACTTTACCGTTTGCTCACTCTGACCGACTCGCTGCTGAGATTCGAGCGCTCGTCTCAGAGGGAAATGCTCTCTGTTCGCGGTTCAAGGATTTTCACGAAGTTGCATCCGCGGATGTCAAGTTTGAATACCAAGTACCTGCGTTCATCCTCTCTCAGGTTCGTCTCTTTCAACATTCGACCGTGCATTCCAGTATGACCTATTCACAGAAGTTTGATACGTTGATCTGGGAGTCGAGGAGCATTGCAAGTGTTGCACTTGTAGCCGTCAAAGGTCAGTTTCTCCATCTTCCGCAGCGCGGTCAAGAAGGACTGATGGCCCGGGTAACGTAGATTTCAACGAAATCATTCTTGAATTCCTATCCGAACCGAATGCAAGCGTACAAGACAGGATCAGGGAATTGACCAATGCTTCAAAGGTTTGTTTCTGCCTCCCGATTCTCTACCAGACTGTGATTCGATGTGGTTTTGCCTCCTTCAAGTTACTGAAACGAGAGAGAGATTCTGCAGCTAGACATCAGTCATCATTTGCCGCGCTTATTCAAGAATTAGGAGATTATAGTCGCATGATTCACTCCGAATCAGGTGCTTTATTCACCGAAAGGCGGAGACAGATTCTCTCCGGTGGAAGAGGAACGAGGATTTCGCGACTATCACGGTAAGGGAAGATCCTACGTCTTGATAATTGCGACATTGAATGATGTGAATGGTTTCAGAAAATCCAGACCCGTAAGTGTTCGTCAGTTTCGAAAGGCCGGTCCCAGAGACCAAAATAAATTGACAGCCTTATATCGTGCCACGCCGAGAACCCATGAATGGCGTTTCCATGGTCGCTGCATCCTTTGGCGCGATCTCCCGGACTTGCATGTGAGTGCGTTGAGATCCCGCCTGAATCCCTGCCCGATGTGTTCCCGCTTCCCCTGATCTAGGGATTATGCATTACATTTCGAGCGTATCGCAGAACAGGCAGTGTTTCCCTCTTGTGCCGGTTCCATAGCTGAAACATTGCCAACAACCCACGAGTCAGTAACAAGTCCAAACGGAAACCCTGGAGAGCACAAGGACGTCTGCTCGCCACCTTCGACGGGACGGGCTGAGCTGGCTGCTCTCGTAGATGCCCTCTCGCACGACGTACGGGCGTTCGCGAGCCGTGCCGATGTGTTCAACACTGTCCTCGTAGAGGTATGTTCAAGTCCCTGATCCCGCGTTTGGCATAAATAGTCAATTACTTCTTAATGCGCTATGCAGTTGGCGAGAGAGCAAGATGTGTTCGTCGTGTACTTGAAGGACGGGCAGTCTGTTGCAAACCATGTGAGCCGCCTTGGGCTTCTTTCGCCCGTCTTCCTTGTTTGCGGTGTTCTAATGTGAGCGCAGGGATACCGATCTGAGATCAATCGGTTACGAGGGCATCTTCCGCGCATGTATAGTGCGCTGGACGCTTACAGCAAAGCAAGGTTATTGTGAACGTGTCGTGGCGTCGTACCAAGTTGGAAGAGGGAGTGCCTTCTTACCCAATGATTTGTCTACAGGAAGCCACGTTTTGCCATGTTTGTGACAATATTAAAACTTGACGTTTCCATGCAGCATCTCGAGACCATGGAGTTGAGTTGGATCCATTGTCTATGGTATAGACACGGAGGCCCAATCACTCATGAGACGGACTCGTGCTATTCGTCCACACCCTTGAGCACAAGGACCATCCACCTCTTCTACTACACGAGTCCAAATTCGAGTAGTCTCCATCAATCCAGATGCTCAAACAGCCAGCGTGCATCGTCTCCATCGGGACCAGAGTGGAGCATAATCTATTACGGATGCAATGTGAGAAATTGCCAGGGTCCGAATCACGGAAAATGGGATATTACGGTGACATGGTTAGCCTCTCCGGGGAGGAACCAAAAGTATTCCTTGCCATCGGAAATGGTTGAGATCCTTGATAGCCCAGTGTCAGTGGAAAAACAAAAACACAAAATTGCATATGGTACAGACCGAAAGTTTCCGTCTCCAGTGTTGACAATGGTCCAAATGGTCGGGTTTAGCGAAGAGCCGAGCGAAACAGCCTGTCCAATCACCGAGATTGGTCATAGTCGGTCAGTTCATACCCTTTATCTATTCTCTGCTAATCCGGTGGACATACATAAAGGTAGATGGGTGCACTTGCATAGAAACCGGGAGCGGCGACACTCTCGAAGGTGACCTGGTTGTTACCAAGGTTCCTAACCTTCCACTGCCATCGACCCAGTAAATGAGCATGCCAAAATTGACACAAATTCAAACTATTGGTCCATACCTTCAAGTTGACAGAGCTGGAGGCGCTTGAGTAGCCAGTGAGCCCTGCGTACGGGTAACCGCCAGGGAGGTTGACAACAGAATTGGAATACTTGACATTGTGGATTCTGTAGTTACCGTCAGGGACGATGGGTGTAGACATCGTGAATGTGAGAATAGAGCGCTTCAATCACTTGGGGTGTAATAGTAACGATGGTGCCGATGCACATTCAAACGGGCTGAGGGACGCATTTATACGTTCACGAATCCATGTCCCTGAACTCAGTTTCAATACAATCTACTATACCCATGGTCTAGAAGCGTCAGGAAGCCGTGAGGCGCAAACCTCGCTTACCAATAGAATGTGCGTCTTCCCCTGTTTCAACAAACATCGTGAATGCCGTGCGCATGCCCCTGAGACGAATTTTCCGTGATCATTGTAATCGATCGACCTCAACGTGTTGCTACTCATAGCATTGTAAGACCGGTCCCGCTGTTCCTGAGTGGTTCTAACTGGTTCTGACCAGTATCTGTGGCTCTGATCAATCTCCATGGTAGCAAGAAGTGCATAGAAAAAGTGACGCACAACATGTGATTTTCCACATGAAAGCTGGAACTTCAGTACTTCAGTGATGCCCAATTGAAAAACAAGCTGTGACTCAGATTCATACCACCTGCCCCGGACTCATCCAACTTCAATGATGGCAATGGTCCCCCTACCTCATCGCCTCCCCTCTCCCCTTCATCTCTCCCGGCGCACTCGAAGAAGTCATTGAGCGCTGACAAGGCATAGCTCCTCGGAATTGTGCACGGCCCCGGAGCCTTTGCTTCGTCGTCTAAAACATGCTCCGTGCCACTTCACCCTCTTCACCAGCATTCTCACCCATGCACCCGTCCTCCCCGAGCTCATCGACACCACCGTCGTCGGTATGGCAGACGCTGACCCTGCAAGAGACGTTCATGACGCATGCAGAGCCCTGCGCTGCTCATGCGCGAGGTGTCGCTCCTCCGACGGGGTGTCGGCGAGGGCGGCTGTGGGAGGCGTGTAGCGTCTTGATGCTGCGTCCGTCCTCGACGCGGACGCCCGCCCAGAGCGGCCACTATGCATGTGACTCTCCTTGGTTTGGCACGCCAGGAGGTGGGTATGTCCAAGCAGAGATAGCAGACGATACTGGTATTGGCTCAGAGGGAGCGCGAGCGGGGGCAAGGGTTTTAGCACACAATTTTATGTACAATAAATTAGTACACAGTATTGAATGACATCTCCCCTCCGTTACCAACGTTCCCGAGACTCTCGCGCCAGACGCTGATTCAATCCAGATTGCCGCTCGCCGCATTGCAACCGCATTGTTTCTTATTCGGTTCAGCCCACCCTAGTTTAGTACCATCTACCATCTCCGTTTGCTTACAACCTCTCAAACATACTCAGTTCACGGATTGAGACATGTATGTATCACTTCCCTAGTTTTACTCAGACCCACGATGCTTACCGTGTTCAAGGACCAACTTGATAGTCACCATCAAAGGTGCGACTCAATAGCCAAATTTCTTGTAGTGCTCGAGTTAACTTTTCGCAGATATCAAACTTCGCGCTCAAGCGAAGCGCAAACTCCCCCTTTCAAGACGATTCTATATCCAGTTTTCCGTAGGAGACACCATGCAACAGACGCCCACAGTAAAAGAGAAGAAGAAGCTCACTCGTTGGGATCAGGATTTATTCTGGTTCGTACTCTTCTTTTCTCCCTACGCCAGGAGACTCATTTTTGCCAGGGATGGGGTTGATATGTCCATCCTCCTTATGAATGTTTACCAAAACCATCGTGTCAAGAAACGAGACGAGCTTGTTGGAACTCTCACCTACACGATTGAGGAGATCGTAGGGAAACTGAGCAATGGCGGTACGAGTAACCCTTGTAAGGCATGTCCTGCTGATGCGATTCTGCTACTAGTGTTCGAAGAATCTCTTCGCAAGGATACCTCCGATGGATCAGATCTTAGCGGGATTACGATCCAGTTTGCGTTTGCTGCTCATCCATCCGAGGGTGCCAATGCAGACCAACTTCAAGCTACCGCTGCCGTCAACCAAGCGACAGACGGGATAGGCACACTCAGTCCCACCCCAGCCGCTGCTGATCTCCTGGGCTCAGTGGTCGGTGCTGGCACAACCATCGTCACAGAGGCACAGACATTCGAGACCCCTTGGGGCGTCCTTTTGCATAGGTTGGAGCTGTTCAACAAGATCGTGACTGATATTG